>QXTE01000038.1:12030685-12102093 GCA_003942145.1 Platysternon megacephalum | reverse complement strand
CCATGCCCGCCCCACGCCCCCTTCTCTTCCTTCCATGCCCCCAGCCCCCCTTATCTTCCTTCCATGCCCGCCCCACGCCCCCCGTCCGGCCTTGGGGAGCCCGCGGGGTAAGGGGGCCGGCCAGGCCGGGAAGCGCTGCCTCCGCCTTCCCGGCTGCTACAGGCCCAGGCCCAGGCCCCAGGCCCGTTGCCCCGGGTGGGAGTTTTGCCACTAGCTCCAGTGGGGGCAGGATCGGGCCCTCAGAGAGCTGAGCCCGCCTGGAGCCGGCCCCGAACCCCGGTCCCCGCGCTGAGCTCATGGTACAGAAATACACACACCCTCCCCCCCGCCTCGGAGATGGTTTGCTTCGCGCGTAGCCCTCCCCCCCCCTCGCCGCTAGAGGAGATGGTACGTTCCGCTGGAACAGCCCTCCCCTCCCTTCCTCCCTCCCTCCCGACGTCCGTTCGCGGCTGGGGCAGGAGCTGCTGGCGAGCGGGGCGCGCGCGAGTGGGTGCCGCGAGCCGAGCCCCCAGCTGCAGCGGGCAGAGCCCCGCGTCCGCCTGGCACCAGGCCCCGGCCCGGGGCATGACTCTGTTCGGCAGCGAGGACGGGTGCTGGAGATGTAAGTAAGGCCTGGCCTGCGCCCCGGCCGCTGCTGCGTGCGAGCGATTGCAGCCCTTCCCCCGAGACAAGATGGCAAATGCAAAACCCAGCTGAGAATGCAAAACCCGCCCCCCCCCCCCCCCAGCATCTCCTCCCGGGGCTGGTTTGTTCGGGGGGGCCGGGCTCGGGGGAATAGCGCTGCTGGCGCAGGAAGCGGGGAGCGGGGATGTGCTAGCGAGGCAGAGCCCGTGTGATGGCGAGTGCGGAGTGACTACGGGGTAGGAACAGTTGGCAGCCAAGCCAAATGGTGGTGCCTCCCTTCCGCCGCCAGTGGAGATTTCCGCCTGAATTCTCTGGAGGTGGCAGGTATCTGGGCCGTGAAAAGCCTTATTCTGTAACTGGTTGAAATAATCATTAAAATAGAATGGTAAAGCCCCTACATTACCACGAGATAATAGGGATAAATCTGCGTGGCTTCTGCAAAGGAATATCATGCCTCTGCATCCTATTAGAATTCAACAAAAAGGAGAACAACTGACCTGGTTTATTTGGAGTTTCAAAAAGCTTTTGACAAAGTCCTTCATGACAGGCAACTAAGGAAACTGGAGTCCGAAATAAGGAATTAGCATGGATCAAAAACTGGCCAAGTGACAGAAAAACAATGAGCAGGATTATTTTCAACATGGCAAAAGGTTAACAAGGTTCTGTACTGTGACCACAGTTTTTAATATATTAATCAATGATCTGGAAAAGGAGGTGAGGTAGCAAAATTTTTCAGGTGACACAGGATCATTTAGAACAGGAGTACTTGTGGCACCTTAGAGACTAACAAATTTATTTGAGAATAAGCTTTTGTGGGCTACAGTCCACTTCATCAGATACATAGAATGGAACATATAGTAAGAAATATATATACATGCAGAGAACATGAAAAGGTGGAAGTAGCCATACCAACTGTAAGAGGCTAATTAATTAAGATGAGGTTAGTCATTTAGGTTAGTTAAGACTAGAGAAGACCATGAGGAACTTCAGAGGGTCCCAGTTAAGCTAGGTGAATGGGCAGCATGGTGGGAAGTGATATTCCATGTTGAGAAATGCAAGGCAATGCACATGGGAAGAAATAATTTGAACTACTCCTACACCTTGTCGTGTTCTAAATTAACTGTAACGACTCAAGAAAAAGGACCCGAATGTCACTCAGTGAAAGTTGGCAGCAACAGTCAAAAACCCAAAATGTTAGGGTGCTTAAAGAACTGAATGGGTAATAATAAAAATATTATAATGCCATTTTATAAATCAATGGTCTGGCTTCACCAGCAATACTGTATTCAGTTCTGGCCACTTCATCGCCAGAAGGATGTAGCAATAATTGATGGGTTTCAAAGATGGGTGACAAAAATAATTGGTGAGGGAAGACTTCTGTATGTGGCAAGATTGAAGAGATGGGGTCTGTTTAGTTTAGGGAGGGGCTGTGTGGAAGTATACAAAGCATCGAGGAATACAAAATAATTAGTGGTCTAGAGAAGAGAGATCAGGAACTCCTGTTCACCCTCTCTGATTACTAGAACAAAGGGATGGTCAAATTGAAGGACAGCAAATGTAAAACTTAAAAGGAAATTCATTATACAAAGCAGAATTCGGCTGTGGAACTCGCTGCCACAAGATATTGATGAAGGCAAGGGTCTAAGACAGAATAGACATTTATATTGATAATGAGGACATCTATAGCTCCTTCAGAAAGGATATTAACACCAATATTTTTAGATGGAATGTGAACACTCCTTCAGGGTACAAGCCAACTATGAAAGGATTTTAGGAAGACCCTTCCCCTAGGGGCGGGTTATTCCATTATTGTCCACTAGGGGGTTTCTTGCACATCCTTCTGAAGCATGTGATGCTGGCCACTGTCAGAGGATGGATCTTTGAGGCCCTGATCTGGTGTGGGAATTCCTACATTCTGTTGATTGATGGTCTGTTGGAGTTTGCAGGCTGTTTGACAGTAGCTTAGACTGAAGCCCTATCTGAACTAGCATAAAGCAATGTTAGTGACACTGTATTGCAGAGGCACTTGTACTACAGTGATGGGGGTCATAGAATCATAGAATATCAGGGTTGGAAGGGACCTCAGGAGGTCATCCAGTCCCACCCCCTGCTCAAAGCAGGACCAATTCCCAACTAAATCATCCCAGCCAGGGCTTTATCAAGCCGGGCCTTAAAAACCTCTAAGGAAGGAGATTCCACCACCTCCCTAGGTAACCCATTCCAGTGCTTCACCACCCTCCTAGTGAAATAGTGTTTCCTAATATCCAACCTCGACCTCACCCACTGCAACTTGAGACCATTACTCCTTGTTCTGTCATCTGCCACCACTGAGAACAGCCGAGCTCCATCCTCTTTGGAACCCCCCTTCAGGTAGTTGAAGGCTGCTATCAAATCCCCCCTCACTCTTCTCTTCTGCAGACTAAATAATCCCAGTTCCCTCAGCCTCTTCTCATGTCATGTGCCCCAGCCCCCTGATCATTTTCGTTGCCCTCCGCTGGACTCTCTCCAATTTGTCCACATCCCTTCTGTAGTGGAGACCCCAAAACTAGACGCAATACTCCAGATGTGGCCTCATCAGTACCGAATAGAGGGGAATAATAATAGTCACATAAGTACCTTGGATAGAGAACATGGTTTGTTGTCTTGCTGGTTCTTACAAAACCTCATCAAGACTGCATTTGACAGAACCATTTTGTAGTGTCATCACACAGTACACCCTACAGCCAGGGTTGTACCAGCACATTATGGGGCTCCTGAGACGACACCTCCATAGTGGCCAGCTGGAAGCTGGAGTTTTGGGATGGAGTTAGGAGGACTGGCTGAAGTAGTGCAGCTGCATGACTTGTGGCTTCCCAACCACACTGGGGAGAAATTGTTGTAGGCTACACAGGTTCAACTGGACCTGAGCTAAAGACCTCATCCTTTTCCCCCACTTACAACCTGGGCTTGCAAAATGATGGGGACAGTTTCTGTGTCTGCATTCTCAGTGTTCTTTCCATATGATGGTTTGGTGCAAAACCTTTTCACTTGATACTATTTGAAGTACTGGTGCAGGCTGGTCTAGGTCCACCCATAAGTAAAACCCTTCCCCATCAACTAAAGGGGAGAAATCATGAAGTCCAGGCTCCAGTTTATTACAGGGGACAACAAAGGAGAAAACAGGAATGGGAGTGAGGTCAAAGTTTGAAAATCAGGGAACCAGAGTGGGACACCAAGCAGAGAATCTTGGACAGCACCCCCCCCCCCCCCCCCCCCCCCCCCCCCCCCCCCCCCCCCCCCNGGAATTCTGCATAAAGATATGAGCAACAAGGGACTGGAAATGGGCCCCACCATAGCAGATCACCCCCACACACACACACACACACACTCCCTATGTAGCTTCCTTCTCCTGGAGTGATGGATGGAAACTGACCAATGCCAGGAAGAAGGGAGCCACGGATGAGGTGTGTATAGATTAGGAGGGACAAGGAAAAGTGCAGCGAGAAGAAGGGCTGCAGCCTGACACACCCTACATAGATGTGCACCAGCATCGTCGTCTTGCTGAAGAAGGGACAAGTGTCCAGGGAGTTCGTGGACTGTGCCAGGTACATGCCCATGATTTTGGCTCCGTGGAGGAGCCGCTAACTAATATCCCTGGTGTGAGTGGTGTGCAGGCTGATCCACCAGGGTTCCTTGCCCTCCTCAGGTGGTAACAGGTCCCACCACCTGATGTTGAGGCAGGACACAAGAGTGAGGAAGGGATGTTATGAAGCATGAGCAGCAAAACCTTGCCACTTGTTGTGGGCGGGGTCCTGATCTTGGTAGGGAGTTCCAAAGGCTGGCTTCTAATATCATTATTTAGTTAAAGATCCAGCAGGCTCTAGCATGCTTCTTGGGGCACTGCGCCCTCACATACCCCAGAAATGTAGGCTGTGCTCTCACAAAACGGGCCCACAGATCAGTAGCATGGCAGCCCTGGGGTGCATTGTGCTCAGAAGTGCCAAGCCAGGCCGGCCTAGTTTGGGGTTCGTTCTTCCTTTCACAGATGGATTCGAGAAGCTATTTGAATTGGCAAGGCACCAACAGTAAAAAGCGCCCGTCCTTCCCTTCCTTCTCCAGCAAGTGGGGTGGCATGCTCCAGCTGGACTGCAGCATCACCAGGGCCAGGTGAGGGGGAGAGGATCTCAGTCTCTGCCCCTTCTTGGGAGGCAGCGATGGTCAGATGGGTCAGGACTGGAGACGTCTTACGCTCTAGTCACTCCCTGGAGCCAGATCTCGCTCCCAACTCTGTCCAAGCTCCGGGAGTGGGTAGCTGCTGCCCATCTGCTGGCCTTGCCCTGGGCGGATGTTGCTAGCACCTCAGCTAGGGTCTGGCCTTGTAGGGGACTCCCCGCCCAGCAGGGTGAAAGCCTGTTTCCATCATCTGGGAGAAATGCAGTTTGAAAGCCCCAGTGTGGTCAGGGATTCAGTTAGCTGTGATTGCACATGGGGCCTGTGGGGAAGCTGCAGAGTGGAGGTTTCGCTCCACGTGTGGTCAGCCAGAGATGGAAGGTAAGCAGAGAAATCACTAAAGGCTCCAAGAGGAAGAAAACATGGTTTCCTGGGTTCCCTCCTAGAGGTCTCTACAGAGGGAGCTCTCAGCTTGGATCTCCTTGGGGGTTTCTTGTCTTCAGTATTTTATCATATTGGCTTCTACAAACCCTCGTACAAATCCAGGAATTCAAAGGCCCGCCACTTCCCTTCAGTCTTTCCCACTTGCACCCCAAGTTACCCATTAGATCCACATGACCATCCACCCTTTGCCTCTGTAAATCTGCCTCCCACTTCTGCTGGTCTGCATGGCTCCTCAGTATCCCGATCATCTCAGTACCTGACTGTCACCCACCCCATGGCCCCTCAGTGCCTCCCATCACCTCAGTACCTGAGTGCCACCCGCCTCATGGCCCCACCCCTATCACCTCAGTAGTTCACTACTACCCCCCCTGATAGCCCCATCCCCGTCACCTCAGTACCTGACTGCCACCTGCCCCATGGCACCTCAGTGCCCCCCCATCACCTCAGTACCTGACGCCACCCGCCCCATGGCCCTACTTCCATCACCTCCGTACCTGACTCCCCCCGCCCCATGGCCACACCTCCATCAGCTCATATCTGACTCCACCTGCCCCATGGCCCTACCTCCATCACCTCAGTACCTGACTGTCACCTGCCCCATGGCCCTTCAGTGCCCCCATCACCTCAGTACCTGACTCCACCCGCCCCATGGCCCTACTTCCATCACCTCAGTACCTGACTCCACCCGCCCCATGGCCACACCTCCATCACCTCATATCTGACTCCACCTGCCCCATGGCCCTACCTCCATCACCTGAGTACCTGAGTATCACCTGTCCCATGGCTCCTCAGCTCCATGCCTCTTGCCGAGGTGGTTTTATTTTGCCGGCAAAGCAGGAGAATTTTGTTTGCGGAAAGAGCATTGTAGTGTGTGCGGTTTTGTTGATGAAATCTGACTTTTGTTGACTAAGGCCTGTCTACACTACAGACTTTTGTGTTGCTAATGTGCCTTCATGGAATGGTTACTATGAAATCCCAAATCACTCCCATTGTCCACCTCAATGCCAGCAGAAGTCACACCAGACAGTCCTTGGCTTCTCCGCTAGTCGCCTGTTATGTTGGTGAGATTTTGTTTGTGTGCGTGATATGGACACTTCCCCACTGGGAACTAAACACACAACCCAGAGACCAGTGAGTAGCATCAGCGGTTTGGTCTCCATCAAGCTATGCTGCAGTTCAAATAGGCAACAATAGTTTTTGGAAGTCCTGGACAACTAGGGCATTATCTGGTCGACAGGGTACAGTAAAAGTTGTACTAATCTTCAAAAAAGGAAGCAGGGCTGATCCTGGCAATTCCTGCCTTGGAAGTCTAATTTCTAACCCTAGTAAAATAATAGAACAAATATTAAAAGCAAAAAGAAAGCACTAACTCTTTGGAGGATAAAGGCACTATGAGCAATAACGAGAACAGGTTTAAAAAGACGAGTTCTAGCCAAAAAAATCTTGCTCATGCTTTTCGACAAAAGGAGATATATTTAGAGGTTAGTAAAGTATTTGCCACAGTGACTCACAAAAATCATACTCTTAAAATAGATTCAGATTGGCTTTGATATGGATATTACATGGGCTAAAACATTATTATTAAACCCTAAACAAAGGGCATTGAAAAGGAGCAGTTGAAATTGCAGGCGGAGAGGTGGGGATCCAGGTGGATAGGGGTTGGAAGAAGGTAAACGTCATGTTAGTGAAACGTGCCAGTCTGCCAGTCAATGGGATAGAGTAAGATGCTATTCAACATAAGAGTGGTTGAATCTGGCCTTAAATTTGCAGATGACACTAAATTGGGATAGTTGCCTACAGCAGAGAGGATAGAAATAATACCGGTGAATTGAGAGAAACTGGAAATATGGGCAGAAAATAAAATGAGATTCTTCTTGGAATAAAATGCACAGTGATTTGGGGACAATATCATCCGATTTACAGATTTTCAAGGGAAGAGTGAAACCTGGAGCGCAGTTATCCTGAAAGAGAGACACGTGACAGTAGAGGGCAAATTAGACATGGATGTGCAGTGTGATGTGGCAAGAATGCTCTTTTGGACAGAGACCTCACATCGCGGACAAGGAATGAATAGTCCCGATCTGCGTGACGCACCTGGAACAGGGTGTTCGGTTCTGGACACCTCGTTCCCAGAAGAGAGAGTGAAACTGGAAGGGATTCAGAGAAGAGCAGCAGAATGATGAGACAGACTGGTCGTAGAGGAGCTGAATAGATAGCGTGGCTAAGGTGGGGACATGACAACAGCCTGCAAATATGGAGCCTGTAAACACCAAGAAGGAGGAAGAATTATTGGCTGGTACAAGGTGGTGCAGATAGGAGCAGTGGGATGGAGTGATAATGGTGTAGTGCAGGTTTCCTAGTGCTGGAAGGAGCCTATTGCTTGGGGACAATTCAAGCTAGATGGGACAAAGCCCTGGAGGATATACTCTAGGGGACAATCCTGCACTGGCAGGGAAAGGGGCTAGATGACCCAGGAAACGGGCCTGAACCAAACACTCCAAACCTTGGATCCAGATCCCTGTTTCCACATCGGGCCCTTCCTCTCTCATGCGCTGAGCCTAGCACCCAGAACTTTGGCTGTGAATCTCGTATCTTGGGGCCATCTGTGTTCCTTATTTTCTGAGGCATAAAGGCCAATCCCCTGGCCAGTTCCCTGAGACACCCAGTCCCCACCCCAACACTTTATTGCCTTGCTGCTGTTATGTGTGTTGCCTAGAGGCCCAGAGGCGCTATCGCTGTCCAGACACATAGTGAGACGCAGTCCTTGCCCCAAAGAGCATACAGTCTAAATAGACAAGGTAGAGGGGCCGTGACTTGCCAAAGATGACAAAGATCTGGGAATAGAACCTAATTCTCCTGAATCCCAATCCAGTGCTCTACCCATTAGACCACACTGCCTGCCAGCATGGCCTTGCTGGAGTGAGAGTCTGGGAGCAGCATCACTGCAAGCCAGTGGCAATGTGAAAGGTCTCCCAAGTACACAGGCACATGAGTGGAGGTATCTTGGGATGGTTTCCCTCCCCCACCCCATTCCTTCTTAGCCGTGCCAGGCCATCTCTGCAGAGTCTGTCGCAGCTGAGGGATCTATCAGCATTTCATGAATACTAATTCAGCTAGTACTTGGGCTCCGGGAGAAGCGTTCCAGAAGATGGGGCCCCGGGGATTACTGCAAACAAGAGGAGACAGTGTTCATTGCACAGGTGATGATGTGTAACAGGTGCAAATGGAGGGTCATGGGGAGAGGAGGGGCTGTCGGAGCAGCCCAGACCCTTCCAAGGCACTGTCAACCAACATACTAGTGGAGTCCTAAAGGTTACTAAAGACTCGCTGTCGAGATAAAGAACTGGCAGCTACAGCTACACCGCACCAAAGTAACTCTAACTCAGGAACCAATCCATGCAACAAACCTCGATGCCAACTCTGCCCACATATCTACACCAGCGACACCATCACAGGACCTAACCAGATCAGCCACACCATCACTGGTTCATTCACCTGCACATCCACCAATGTAATATACGCCATCATATGCCAGCAATGCCCCTCTGCTATGTACATCGGCCAAACTGGACAGTCTCTAAGGAAAAGGATAAATGGACACAAATCAGATATTAGGAATGGCAATATACAAAAACCTGTAGGAGAACACTTCAACCTCCCTGGACACACAATAGCAGATCTTAAGGTCACCATCTTGCAGCAAAAAAACTTCAGGACCAGACTTCAAAGAGAAACTGCTGAGCTTCAGTTCATCTGCAAATTTGACACCATCAGCTCAGGATTAAACAAAGACTATGAATGGCTTGCCAACTACAGAACCAGTTTCTCCTCCCTTGGTTTTCACACCTCTACTGCTAGAACAGGACCTCACCCTCCCTGATTGAACTAAACTCGTTATCTCTAGCTTGCTTCTTGCTTGCATATATATACCTGCCCCTGGAGATTTCCACTTACTTGCATCCGAAGAAGTGGGTATTCACCCACGAAAGCTCATGCTGCAAAACCTCTGTTAGTCTATAAGGTGCCACAGGATTCTTTGCTGCTTTTACAGATCCAGACTAACACGGCTACCCCTCTGATACTTGACAGCTACAGGAAGTGCATCTGCTTGGCTGGGGCCCTGTCTGGAATTCCACAGCTCTCAATGTCCTTCCCAGCATGTACTGGGTGTTGTGTGGGCCCATCTCAGCCATTCCTGAATCCTGCTCTGGATCTCTGCGGGGCATTACACATGGACTCTGCAGTGGGACAGAGTAATGGTGGAGCCAGGATGATCTGCGGTTGCATGGCGTACCGTCCCTACTCTTTGGATGCAGCAGCAAAGATACTCAGGTGATGAGTGCAGTCGGTACCAAGAGAGATTTCCAATCCGGGTGCTGGGATGTGCAAATGTGGATGGAAAGCGGGAGCTGCGCTGATGGGAATGGTGAGCTCTTAGTATGGGCTTTTGCTACTACTGCATGTAACTCCCGCAGGTCTGTATGCGCAAAGCATGCCCCTGGGAAGGCTCCTTCACTCATTCTCTCCACTGTGGGAAGGCAGAGGAGCTTTCACCTCCATCCCCCATACTATTTCCTGCCAGCTCTGAGCCGCTGCACTCCTGACACTGAGCTCTGAGACTCCCCAGCACTGACTGGGGCTGGCACATGGGGTAGGTGAACAGTGATGGTCCCTGGCAGCTTTGACTCTGGTGGTGGGATCAGTGGGTAACGGTCTTGCTTGAAAGGTTGTTGCATCCTCCCCAAGTTCCCCCATTGGCAGGACCATCACTATAGGGGCTTTCCTTCTCCTGGGCTGGGAGAACATTAGTGTCCCGCACTGAAAGGCAGCAGGTATCAGCTGCTTGTGACGTCCAGCTGAGGGACATCTTGCCAGACTGGCTTGGCCTTGTATTCTTCTGCAAGTGTTGTTTCCAGACAGCCTTCTGGACTCAGTCAGCACAGTTCACACTCAGCTGTAGGCACACCAGGCAGGGGTGGTTTGTTCAGCTAGTGACACTGGATGCAGACAGGGTTAATGCTCCGTGTTCTCTACCCGGGCTGACCCGTGCAGTTCTTAAGCCAGGTCAAGACATTCTCTGTCCTGATCCAGCACAACTTCACTGAACCTGGGCTCAAGCCCTGTGTGGTTGGGGCCATATTATTGGTACTGCAGCAGCATCTAGAATCTCCAGCCGAGATCTGGACCCCATTGTGCTGGCGAGACTGTCCCTGCCCCAAAGAGCTTACAGGCTAAATAGACGGAGGAGGGGAAGCAGCTTGCTGAAGGTCACACAGTAGGTCAGTGGTAGAGGCCTCCTAAGTCTCCCACTGATGCCTTATCTACTGATCCATGCTGTTGCTAACAAATACGAGGCTTGAATCCATGACCCTGAGATTGTTTCATGCTCACCCAGTGACGCCACCAAGCAAGGATGGCATCAGTCGCAAGAAATCATTTGCTGCCCTGGCAGTGGGTCCAGCAGCACTGCTTCTAGTGGAGCAGATAGGGGCGGGCTCCTCCCATCTGTTCATTCACCGGGAGCAGGGCAGGATTCCTGTGCCCACCTGGAATGGACTTTGGATGCAGCTCCTGCCATGAGAAGAACCAGGACTGGATGTCAGTGGGCTACAAGGCCAAGCACAGCCCCTCACGTGGCTGTTTGCCTGCAGCAATAGAGGAACCTTAACTGTGGTGCTGGGACTGTGTAACTTCTGCCATTGGAAGCTGGGAATCGCCATCTGCTGATAGAGTCCATACGGCTAAATGCAGTGCCTTGCATGGTGTCAAGAAGGGTGACTGCCCCATGCGTCTGACGAAGTGGGCATTCACCCACGAAAGCTTATGCTCCAATACATCTGTTAGTCTTAAAGGTGCCACAGGACTCTGTTGCTTTTTACAGATCCAGACTAACACGGCTCCCCCTCTGATTCTTGACATCTGCTGATAGTGTCTGCAGAGAGGCTGCCTCACACAGGGGTGCCCCAGTCTGTTGAAGGCCCTTTCTAAAGCAGGCCACCAGCCTGGGCCATGCCTGGCAGTGGCCAGGGTACCTCCTGCGGTAAGAAGAAAGGACTGAAATGAAGCTCTCAGAGTAAGTGCATTAGTGCCAATGGGAACATATGGCCCTGGAGTACACTGAGATTGAGACACGAGTAATTGATTCCCCAGGGGCAACATGGTCAGATTGCCTTGTCTTTCACTGTTCACCCACTGGGCTTTTTATAAACCCTCTGGAGACTCCAGAAACACAGCAGCTGCAAGCCCAGTGTGCTAAAGTTTAGCGACCTGCTAACGCTCGCTCCCCCTAGCTGCAGTGACCATGGTGTACGTGCTGGTGCCTCTCCCCGGGGAGGCTCAGCCAGCCTGCAGACCAGTCACAGCTTGGCATAGCTGCACCCCCTGCTCTGAAGCAGAGGTGAAGGGGCAGGCAGCTCCTCAGAGGGTAAATACTTGACCGTCATAGCAGGGCTTGTGTGTGGCTAGCAGCACCCCGGCCTGGAGATGGCTTAATAACAAACGTTCCTCAAAGTCCCAGAATAGAGTCCATCAGCACAACACAAAGCTTCTGCTCTGACATCTTCAGCCAGGCTTGGAGCACTGCTTTTGTCCCAATCGGCTCTGCACCAAGCAGCCACCCCAGGCCAAAACTCAGCTTTCTTCAGCTCTCCCTCTCTTTGGCCTAGAGTGGTCAGCAGGCAAAGCCCCTCTGCTGCTCTCCTGGCCACCGCTGGGTAGGCTCCTTCAGGACCTCCTGCCCTCACTTCCCCAGCAGCTCCCTCACCTCCCTTGGGTGAGAGAGATCAGTGGGTAACCAGCCTTCCCCTGCTGCTGCCGCTCTCTTTGTAAGACCCAGGTTCCTTCCCTTAAGCCCAGTTGGGCAGGAAGGAATCAGTCACAGGTGCACTGGACTTTTCTCTCCCCCCCCCCCCCCCCCACACACACTTCTTAAAGGGGCCAGTCAGCCTGTGACAGCCATCAGCTGTGTTGACAATGCAAATAATTACCTTGTGCCCTAAGACTGTTTAAACCCCTGGGACAGAGACACCTCCCAGCCTCACCTCCTGTGAACTTTACCCCTGGAGGGCTGGTCTTTGAAACAACACTTGTACAAAGTGCTGCATATCCATCTGTGCTGATCTTGGGTTCTGATCCTCTCCACTTCAGCCAGAAATGGTAAGCAGGGGGCGGCTGGGCTGCCTCTTTGTTCAAGAGACCTTCAGAGAAAGCCCAGCCTCTGCTGGAAGAAGTGCTGACTTGTCAGTGGGTAGGACTCAGGTGACATCTTGGTGACAGGTAGGGTAACCATACCTCCCGTTTTGGCCAGGACAGTCCCTTTTTTAAGCCCTGTCTCGACGGTCCTGACTTTTTTGGCAAAAGTGGGCATTTGTCCCGTTTGCTCTTGTCAGCTTGATCAGTTGGCCAGAGCAAACAGAACAGATGCTCACTTGCTAAAAAAAAATGTGGGGTGTGGAGGAACATGCTGTGGCAAGCAGCGATGCCAGCCCCGCGCGGGGGGAGGCAGGGCTCAGGTGAAGGCATGCAGGTCGTGGGCAGGGGGGAGGCAGGGCTCGGGTGAAGGCATGCAGGTCGTGGGCAGGGGGGAGGCAGGGCTCGGGCGAGTAGTGATGCCAGCCCCAGCCTTGCGCAAACAGTGATGCCAGCCCCGCATGGGGGGCTCAGGTGAGTGGGTCGGGCTAGCCCCGTACTGGGGGGGGAAAGGCTTGTGCTAGCCCCACGTAGTGTCCCGTTTGCCCTTTGGGAAATACGGTTACCCTAGACATCGCCATGACCAGCTTTTTGATGAGACCCAAAAGCAAGGTCCTGATCACTTGTGGTCATCAAAGATCTCGTGCCACTGGGATGTGAGTGGTGTTACACTGGCCAAACTCTAGTGTGGATAATCTCATTCTGCCTCCTCCAGCCCCCTTGTCGTTGCAATTGGCTGTCGGTTTCCTCTTCACATCCTGTCCTTACTGCTTGTGTCGTCTGTCCAGCATCTAGCACAATGGGGTCCAGTTCCTGGACTGGGGTTCCTAGTTACTTCCATAATATCGGGACTACCTCTAATAATGGGGCTTTGTCCAGGAACCTGTCCCCTTACAGTACCCCAGGCCTGACCAAGAGGGACCATGTACAGACAGGCCATCAGCCATGTTCTGTAACTGGGTTAAAGCCCTGCTCATGCAGAATGTGAGCATCAGGCATCACGGGAGGTTGTGGCAGTCATTGGAGGATCTGGAAAGGAGGGTGCTTAGGCGGTGTGGGTTAGTGGTGGTTATGGTGCCTTTGTACCTTCAGCATGTGGAAGTCTTGTGTGTGGAGCGTTGCATAGTGGTTGGAACCAGTGACTAGGAGTTGGGACTCCTGTATTCAACTCATGGCTCTGATGCTAGTTTGCTTTTAGGCTAATGTGTTCAAAAGTGGCCTCTGATTTTGGGTGCTTAATATGAGCCTGGTGTTCCGACGGTTCAGGCACCCTGAGCTCCAGTTGAAGTCACGGGGACTGTGAGTGCTCAGCACCTCTGACAGTTGGCCCCACCTGATTTCAAGTCGGGCACTAAAAGCTCTCCCCCGCCAATCTAATATCCCTGTGCCTCGGATCCCGTCAGTAAAATAGGGATCGTGATACTGACTGACCTGCTTGGGGGGTGGGGGGATGAGGGAGTCACTGTGAAGTGCTTGGAAATGTGACGTGCTAGAGCCACCCTGGAGGTCATTCAGTCAGTCACCAGAATCACTCCTCTGGTTCTCGCTGCTTGTGGTTCACATTCAGAGGGTGGGGGGAGGGGGGGGGCTTGAAAACAATAAGAAGATTCCAAAAGTGCCTAAGGGAGCTAGGGCCCAGCTCCGCCAAGGCATTTAGGCACCTGAGTCCCATTGAAATCAGTGGAAGTTGGGCGCCTAGGTGGTCCCTGAGAGCCAATGGGTGTTGGCTGCCAGCTCCCTGAGGTGTTTTTGGAACCCCAACCCTAAGGTGATATACGTCTGTTTCTTCTCATATCCCCCTTCCTTTCTGTTTTCTGTTGGCCGTTCTGTCCCCGCTCCTAGCCCTGTCTCACTCCCCCGCTGTCTTTTTCCCTTAGATTTGGACATGGCCAGAGAACCCAAGCCGAGCCGAGCCAGGCCTGGACAGAAGCGGCAGCATGGCGGCACCCTCTACCAGTGAGTCTGCGTGGCACGTTGTGGTCTGGTGGGGGTGGGGGTGCTGTGCTGAGTGGTGCTTGTTTCTGGGCCTGGGGATTATCCTCAATAGTGTCGGGAGAGCCTCGGCGGGTCTCTCGTGAGACAAGACCTCTGCCCCGATGGTCTCTCTTCTCCCGCCATCCCTCCTCCCCATATCCCATCTTCTTCTGCTCTTCACTCAGCCAGGTCCTGCTCCCTCCAGGTTCTCCTCCCATAGCCCACAGGGCCCCCTGCACCCCACCACAGCCCAGCCCTTGGGTGGCAGGGCGTTCAACTCTCGCTCTCTGCCGGGCTCTGGATGACGTCTCTAGTCAAGCAACAGGTGACTCCCAGAATGCATTGCGTCCCACTGGGGGGTTGGAAGGGGTGGGGTGGCAGGTGTACCAGCTGAGATGGGGAGGCCTGCTGACCTGCTGACACGCCATGATGGCCTGCTCTTGTGGTAACTCAGCCTCATGTTGTCAAACCTCAGATAAAGTGTCTGAATTACCCATGATCCTCTACTACACCCACTGTATTGGCCTCGCTCTCTACTGGCCGGGGGATCTGAGTGACACAGACTCTCTTTGAGCTCACCGGGGAGCTGATGCTTTGGGCACCTTCATGTCCCAGCAGGGGCGGATTCCTTGTGCCGCTCTCCCCGGGGGGGGGGATGGTTTCCTCACGCCGTTCTCCCCGGCCCGGGGGTGGGGTGGGGCGGGGGCGGTTTCCTCGCGCCGTTCTCCCCGGGCCGGGGGTGGGGCGGGGGCGGTTTCCTCGCGCCGTTCTCCTGGGCATGGGGCGGTTTCCTTGTGCCGTTCCCCCGGGGGCGGGGGTGGTTTCCTCGCACTGCTCTCCACAGCTGTCAGAAGGTTGCATCTCAATGGAAATTAGGAGCTCTAAAGGTTAATCTGCTTTAGAAATATGTTGAAATTCACCGTCCCAGCCTTGAAAATGATTTCCTAGAGACGTTGGTCCCTCTGAGGAAACTGCCGGGGATTGAACTGAGGAGCACAGGTGTTGCCAGACTGGCTTAGACCCAGGGTCATAAGAGCGGCCATACTGGGTCAGACCAAAGGTCCATCTAGCCCAGTGTCCTGTCCTCCGACAGTGGCCAATGCCAGGTGCCCCAGAGGGAATGAACAGAACAGGCAATCATCAAGTGATCCATCCCGTCGCTCATTCCCAGCTTCTGGCAAACAGAGGCTAGGGACACCATCCCTGCCCATCCTGGCTAATAGCCATTGATGGACCTGTCATCCATGAACTTATCTAGTCATTTTTTGAACCCTGTTATAGTCTTGGCCTTCACAACATCCTCTGGCAAGGAGTTCCACAGGTTGACTGTGCGTTGTGTGAAAAAATACTTCCTTTTGTTTGTTTTAAACCTGCTGCCTATTAATTTCATTTGGTGGCCCCTAGTTCTTGTGTTATGGTAAGGAGTAATTAACACTTCCTTATTTACTTTCTCCACACTAGTCATGATTTTATATTTATATTACCTCGCAACCTAAAGTTGGCCTCCAGGACGTCTCTCCTACCCTTCTCTATGTCGTTGGTATCTACATGTACCACGACCACTGGCTCTTCCCCAGCACTACACATAAGTCTATCCAGATATCTCAAGAGATCTGCAGCTTCTGCACCCGCCATGTTGTTCAGTACCCTGCCTCCCAAGGTGGCCAGCAACATGTGGTGGAAACCATAGCAAAGCATCTACCTTTCCCGCCCATGTCCTCGGGCCTTATGCTGGAAGGGTGCAGAGGGCCCGACACCGAGAGCTGTTTGTAAGCCATTTCAAGAGCACTTCCGATATCTTGATCTAGAGTTCTCCATCTTGAGTCTAGAGTATTTCCAGATCACTCTAGACCATCGTGGATTTCTAGATCCAGGGCACTGCACCGCTGGGTCCATTTCACAGCTCCTGAGCTCCAGACTTTCAGAGATTTGCCCATCTCTAGTGTAGAACTGCAACTAAGGAAGAGGAGCTTTGATCCACTCTCAAGGCACAGCCTTGAGAACCAGCTCTTGGAAGGCCATGCTAATTTGGCTCCCAGACACTTCAACTTGCCCATGTGTCTGGCTTAACCGTCTGCAGAGTCCACCCTGGACCCTGAGTTGTAATGGAATCTGCCATTGCTCCATCTCCCCACTCATACACACGCCCTCATTACTGGCCAGCCCCCAGGGATCTGGGGCCAGATCTTCCTCTGAATCTGTCAACTCCTCTTTTTATAAGGGGCTGAACTGAAATTCTGGATCCAGGCATCCTCAGGCAGTGGGTAATTAGTTGGGGCTGGGACCCTTCTCTGCTCATGAGCCGGTCCATCCTTCCCACATTAGCATGGAGGTGGCATAACAGAGCCCCTGGGGCAGGACGCGAAAGCACAGACCTTGCCTTTTGCAACCATCACGGTTAACTGGAGCAGTAAGGGAAGGAAGGCAGCCTGGCTCGACTCCCCTGCAAGGAGACAGACGAGTTGGGCAGCCACTGACCTTGCCGAGTAAACCGCAGTAAGTCAGCACTCTCCCTAAGGAGCAGGGCTGGGCTCCGGGGAAGGTAGCGTGTGGAGCAGGAGGGACACTGCCAGCTGGCCAGAGCTCTATCTTGCTAGAGAGCGCTTGTGCATTGCACGAACTGTTCTGTCAGTTGCCATGGGGATGGTGTCGCAGCCTGCTGGGATGAAGGCAAAGAGGGAACAATCCTTTCCACATGAGATCCATTGTTGCTGCTCGCCCCCCCCCCCATCCGCAGCTTATTGCTCGGCAGGCTGCGTCTGGGGCACCCCGCTTTGAGGAGCACTGTCCTGCTCACAACATGGCTCATTTATAGTGCACTACAGAGACCGGTAACACTCAGCAGTGCCTTGCACAGATGAGGAAACTGAGTCAGAGAGGGGCCAAGGGTAGAATCCAGGCTCATGCCCCATCCAGTGGCTCATAATGCTGCATTTCAGTGGGGCAAGTTGTGGGGACCCAGGTCTAGGTGCTGGCTCTGCTGCTGAGTAATTGCCTCTGTTTCCTCTCCCACCTATGCAGGGCTCATCTCTGCAGATGGTAAGCTCTTTGGAGCCGGGCCTGTACAGGGCCTAGCGTGATGGGGCCCCAATCTGGCACAGGGCCTCTAGATGCCATTGTTGTACAGGACATGACTCCTATCGCTGGCTGCGGTTATGTACAGAGTGGTGTCCTTCCATACGCAGCTCTGCTGACATAGCCACTAGCCCGTGCGTGTTACCTCTCTGCTCTTAGGGAGCCTGGAGAAACAGCCGGCCTTGTAGGGGCTTCAGTGCACAGCCTGCACCTCCAGGCCTCTCTCTGATTCACTATTCTGTATTGAGAGTCGCCCAGGACACAGGCCTGCCCCGGGGGCTCCCTAGCTAAGTCAGGCAGACAGGATAGTTTGCCCGTTGCGCATCTTGTGAAGCATGTGGTGGTTTTACTGCTCTCTGGGGGTTAATGCTGTTGACAGCATGAAGCTGAATACTCTTGGGGGGGTGGGACATTGTTGCATTAGCCAGGAATCGAACCCAGGCCTCCTGCATGGCAGGTGAGAACTTCTACCACGGCAGGAACCGGCTGACAGCAACCCCAGTGCTTAGCCAGGAGGATTGATATAGTCACAATTTTTGTCCAGCTCAGCTGCAGTGATGCTGCCACTCCAACAGCAGGGCTAGGTTCTGGGTGAGGGGAGGGAGGGAACCTATCGTTCCATTTGAAGTATCCTGCTTTGCTTGTGCTGGTTCACCCTCAAGGATACAGGCTGCTTGGGAAGTGGCTCATGGTACAGAGAGCACAGTAGGAAATGGCCCGGAGGCGTGCTTGAGAAGAGGCAGCTACTTTCAGGTTCTGCCCTGTTTTACTGCCAGCTTGACAAAGCAGTGTTGGGATTACAAAGAGCTCCATTGTCTGAGGAGCAGATTAGAGGGGGTGGCGTTTTTAATTTTTTTTTAATTGACAAAAATGATTTGGCTGCTGGTGCTTTACTGGGTGCTGGTCTGGGAGGACTAGGCAGGGGCAACAGGGTGGATTTTCTGTACACTTCAAGCTTGCGCTCTATGTGTGCTATCTCCAGCCAGCTGTGAGCTAATCACGCAGCAAATGGAATTGCTGCCAGGCTCTGGCCTGGGAAGCTGCATTGTTCTCTTTGCTGCCAGGCCTGTGTTTCAGCATGGTGCTGCCAGGGGTCTGCCTGGCCAATGTGATAGAATCCTAGAACCACAGGGTTAGAAGGGACCCCAAGGGTCATGTTGTCTAACCCTCTGCCAAGATGCAGGATTTGTTGGGTCTAAACCATTCTTTTGAAAACCTCCAGTGAAGAAGCATCCACAACCTGCCTTGGTGTCTGTTCTATTGGCCTACTGTTTTTACAGATAGGAAGTTTTTCCTGAGATTTAATCTAAATCTGCTGTGCTGTAGTTTGAACCCATTGGCTCTTGTCCTGCTCTCTGGGGCAAGAGAGAACAATGTTTCTCCATCTTTTTATGGCAGCCTTTCAGTATTTGAAGACCGCTATCATGTCCCTTCTTAATCTCCTTGTAACGTTGCAGTCTATATGATTTTATAAATATATGCTAATGAGTGAATATAATGTAACTGGAATATGCTTCATGCAAAAGGCCTCTTGTAAGGTATCATTACAAAGCTTATCTACTGAGTGTGGTCATCCTATTTGTATAAATGTACCACTCTTGTATCTGAAACTAGAAATATGAATTATAACTCTGAGGGCCTATTGTAATTATGTAAAGTGTGGGCCATTAATGGTGGTTTGGAATCTTGATGGCTCCCATCAACCAGGACAATTGACCTGTGGAGTCAGGCTGGGAGGAATGAAGGCTTGGGGTCTTACAGTGACTTGTGATCATGTCACCTGAACTGGAATCCATCTTTAACCTGGTGTCTTTCCATTGAGAAGGAGGGGGTGGGAACCCAGAGAGGGACAAAGGATTCCTGCCTTATGCAAAAGATATATAAATGGGTGGAACAGAGAAAAGGGGAGGGGCCATCATGAGGAATCCCCTAGCTACCACCTGAGCTGGAACAAGAGCTGTACCAGGGGAAAGAATTGTGCCCAGGCCTGGAAGGTGTCCAGTCTGAGGAAAAAACGTACTGAAGCACCTCTAAGGGTGAGATTATCTGTATTCAGTTTGATTAGACATAGATTTGCGTGTTTTATTTTATTTTGCTTGGTGACTTACTTTGTTCTGTCTGTTACTACCTGGAACCACTTAAATCCTACTTTCTGTATTTAATAAAATCACTTTTTACTTATTAATTAACTCAGAGTATGTATTAATACCCGGGTGGGCAAACAGCTGTGCATATCTCTCTATCAGTGCTATAGAGGGCGAACAATTTACGAGTTTACCCTGTATAAGCTTTATACAGGGTAAAACAGATTTATTTGGGGTTTGGACCCCATTGGAAGTTGGGCATCTGAGTGTTAAAGGCAAGAACACTTCTGTTAGCTGCTTTCGGGTAAGCCTGCAGCTGTTAGGGGAGGTGGTTCAGACCCTGGGTCTGGGTTTGCAGCAGGTTAGCGGGTCTGGCTCAAACCAGGCAGGGCACTGAGGTCCTAAGCTGACGGGGCAGGAAAGCAGGGGCAGAAGTAGTCTTGGCACATCAGTTGGCAGCTCCCAAGGGGGGTTCTGTGATCCAACCCGTCACACTCCTCTTTTCCAAACTAAACCTACCCTGTTCCTTCAGCCTTTGCTCGTATGACTTGCATTCCAGCCCTTTGAGCATCTTTGTCGCTCACCTCTGGATCCTTTCCAGTTTCTCCACATCCTTTCTATGCATTGGTCACCAAAACTGGACACAGTACTTCAGCCGAGGCCTAACCAGTGCTGAGTAGAGCGGTACTATCACTTCCATGCTATGCCTCTGTTAATGCAACCAAAATTGCATTTGCTTTTTTTGCCACAGCATCACATTGCTGACTCGTGTTGAGGTTCTGATCCACCACAACTCCCAGATCTTTCTCAGCAGTGCTGCTGCCAAGCCAGTTATCCCCATTCTGTATTCGTGCATTTGGTTTTTCTTCCCTAAGTGTAGCACCTTACATTTGTCTTTGTTGGATTTCATTTTGTTGTCTTTAGTCCAGTTCTCCAATGTATCAAGATCCCTCTGAATTTTAGCTTTATCCTCCAAAGTGTTGGCAGCCCCCCCGCTTTGTGTCATATGCACATTTGATCAGTCTGCTCTCTATTCCTACATCCTGGTCATTAATACAGATGTTAAACAACATCTGTTCCAGAACAGAGCCCTGTGGATCCCCACTTGAGACCTCCCCCAATCCAACATCATTCCATTAATCGTTACTCTTTGTTTGCGGTTGTTTAACCAATTCTGTATCCACTTAATGGGAGTTCCGTCAAGCCCTCATTTCTCCTGCTAACTTATCAGAATGTCAGATGGAGCCCATCCCAGCACAGCAATCCTCTTTCCTGGAACATCAGCTCATTGTCGAAGAAGTCAAAGCCCTCTTGCCAACATCACCTGCGTAGCCACGCATTTACTTCCATGATTTGACGGTCCCTGCCCAGCCTTTTCCTTCAATGGGGAAGATGGACGAGAACTCCACTGGCACCCCAAACTCTTTTATCCTTCTTCCCAAAGCCATGTAGTCTGCCGCAGTTGGTGCCTTAGATTGCTGGCACTAGGATAGAGTGGCCCAGCTATCAGCAGTGTGTCCTCACTGGCCACCCCTCCAGCTGGGAGTGAAATCACTCCGGCTGCTGCATTAGCCAACCCATTGCCATTGCAGAGCTGGGGGCACCAATGGCTCTTGCTGGGAATGCTGCTGGGATGCAAGGGAGGGCTGTGAAAGCACTTTGCCAGTCAGCAGGAGTCGTGTGCGTAGGGAGATCACGGTGCCTCCCGGTAACCATGTCACAGACTCAGGGTGGATAAAAATTGATGATTTCTTTTAAAAACAAATGGATTTTTTTTATATAAATTGAATTCTTTTCCATTTTGATATTTGAATTATAATAATTTTTTTAATAATAAACCTGTTTAAAATGAAATCTGAATTTAATACAAAATATGTTACGGCTAAAACTTATAAACTCTTAAAACATTGAAATAAAAAATAAATATGCTAAATCCAGGAATCTGTGTCAAAAAAGACTGCTTTTCTGTATAAAGAAAGAATTGGGGATTGTGGAGGTCAGACTTTATAAATATGGCACAATAGGTCATGTACTGTATTAAGGGTTTGTTGTGTGTTTAATTAAATTCCAGTTACCATCCTAACACAGCTTGACACAGACCATGAACAAAAGGTTAATTATCTAGTAAATAAGCAATATATCATTGCTATTTTCTAACATACTAAAACGTACATTTAATAAGAATCTGAAAATATTAAGCTATATCATTGCTTAAATAAATCTATATAGTTATAATATATCCTCTTAGGCAACAAAAATATGTACTAAATCTAGTATAAAGGCTCTATTTAGTTGTAAGTCAACATGTTTTAATGGTTATATCAACCAATGAGAATGCATTTTTCTTTAGAAAATAACTGAAGTACAAATGGAAAAGTTGATTAAAATCAGTGATTTATATTGTGGCTTTCCACTTGGTGATTTAAATCAACCCACTCTGTGCAGGCCCCTGTCTGTGTCCTAGAACTCCTCCTCCAGTGTCAGAACCCCTTTTTTCTCATCCTGGCACTCTCCTTTCCCTGTCCCCCTCTGTTATCCCTTGGGAGCCTAAACCTCTCTGCTCCACCTTCTTCTCTGTCTCTCTCTTTAGCCTTCACAGCTTTGTTCTCATCCCAGCCTCAGAGATTATTGGAAAGTCACCACCTTCCTCTAAAGAATGCAGATGTGACAAACCCAGGGCCTGTGTGTTCTGACTGGGCTCCCTTTGGGGATTCTGATCTAGGCTGTTGGTCTCCAGGCGCAGTGATTTCCAGCTGCAATTTCTCAGGAGCTTCCAGTCCCATCCCACTTCCCTTTAGCAGTGTTTGATCACTGTAACATGGTGGCTGCACTGTGTAGCTACAGATGGGCTTTCTGGGCTCTATCCTGCAAAGGGCCGAGTGCTCGGGCCCCGATCCTGCAGAGGGTTTACGCATGTGCACACGGATGGAGCCCTCTAGCAACTGATTTGCTCCTGGGCTGCCCCAACAGGAGGCTCTGCGGAGAGTGGTGGCTGGGAGGGAATCCAGCCACTGCTGGAGAGAATGCAGATGCAAGTCTGGCTCTTCAGCGGGAGGCAAAGTAGGAGATGGTGTAGCAGATCAGACTAATGGAGCCTGATGTCTAAGTGCTAGCAGGAGGCGCTGTAGAGAACGGGGTAGCCAGAGGGAGTGCACAGGAGCTCCGGGCTACTCGGTCCCCTCCTGTGTGACTCTAGCCTCCAAATAAAGTGCAATAAGCTGTGGCCGGAACTCTCTAAATCCCAGGCTGCCCCTGACCATGAGCCCGCTTTCCCTTTCCTTCAGCCTCTTGGGAGAACATTGCCGGAGGCGGGACATGACTTTTTGGTAGGACTGGATGCTGTAGGCATGGATCTGAAGGCCTGACTGTCCCTATAAGAACAGGCCAGAGAGAGAAGGGAGCAGCAGATCCCCCGATGGAAACTTGGAAAACAAAAGGGCCTGAACAAAGAGTCCTGAAATAACTCCAGGTGCAAACAATAGCAGCAGTGGCAGTGTTTCCTGCATTCCTGGCGGCTGCTCTCCCCTCTGCTGCCAAAGAGCTGCTGCGCTGTGCCTTTAAAAGGAGGGCTGTTGCTATTGTTGTCTGTCGGACCAGCATGAACCATTCCTGAAACCCTCTAAAATACCACAGCCTCCTGCGACCTGAAATCCAGAACCAGCCACGTCCTCTGAGCAAGGCAGGAAGGGGAGCCAACCGCTCCCTCCACCCAGGGTGCATTTGGTCAATGAGCAAGCTGATCAGTGCTCCAGAGCTGCTGTACATACCCCAGGCTGGGCTCTAGGGCTTTGGGTGATCGTCCTCAGGAAGTGGGGTTGATGATTCTCCCCTTGGAATCAGAGCCAACCAGCTGCCCCCACCCCAGGTCGTTAGGGACTGTTGGAGACGCTGTCTTCTGGGCAAGGTTGTCCCCACTTGTGGTGATCAGAGGTCCCCTTGACACTTTTCCTGGAAGTCTCGGGGTCCAGGCCAAATGCCAAGATAATAACATCTGGCACTTACATCGCTGTTGTCACCCAAAGGTCTCAAAGCATTTGACAAGGACGAATATCGTTATTCCTCATTTTACAAGTGGGGAAACTGAGGCACAGAGCGAGGCCAGGACGAGCCTGCCCAGGTCACACAGCAAGTCTGGGACAGAGCAAAGAGCAGAACCCAGCCCCCTGGCCACCTAGTTCTGTCATTTAACCATGAGACCAGGAATGGGCAACGGGTAGCCAAGGGGCTGTAGCTGGCCCCTAGACATGTTGTTTGGCCTGCCAGCCGAGAGAGGAGGCAGCACCACCATCTCTGCCCGGAGGGAGGGAAGGGGTGAGAGGCTCTGCCAGCACTGAGCGGAAGACAGCGAAAGGAGGCAAGAAGTGACTTTTCCCACCGCCCTGAGCCTGCACCTGCTGGAGCCAGAGAGGGAGACGGGTCCCAACAGGCTCCCTCCGGGATGGCCCTGGTGGACAGTGCCCAGGGGCTACCGAACGGGCAGTGGGGACCAGTGCAAAGGCAGGTCGAGGGCATGGCCTCGTCCCCCTTCCCGAAATCAGGGAGCTGAACACAGGCGGGCCGGCGCATGTGACGCCACTGCGGGACTTGCTGCTCTGGCGCGCTGCCCTGGGACAGCACGGCCCGCTTCCTCCTCGACCACGACAGCCTTCCAAAGGGTGTGAGTGGAGTGTGTGGCTCTCTGCCCATCCCTGGATCAGACCATTCTGCCGCCTCAGCAGCGTCAGTAGAACGTGCTCGTCTTCACATCCCACCCTACAGCTCGGAGACAGGTGCTGTGATCCCTGCAGCTGTCATTGGTAACATTTGGTCTGTTCTCCCTCTCTCGGAGCTCTCCCATCTCATTGCAGCTGTTCACGGAATCCCGCCAAGATCTGGTCCCAAACTCTGACCTCTTTTCATGCCATGAGCCCTGTGCACAACCTGGACCTCCCTCCCCATTGCGTCTGATGGGGCTGGAGCTCAGCAAGGTAGTGAAGAAAGGGCCCCAGGGGTTGGATGCCACTTCAGAGCACACTCCTCTACGGCCAGAAACACTCGCTTGGTAGTGGAATCTCACAGCTCTCTCTATGGCCTTGGTGGACTCTCCTTTCCCAAGTGGGTGCCACTACAGGGGGATGCTGGGGGGGGTCACATGTCAAATCTTCCTGCTGAAATATGGCTGTGCAGCTCATAGGGCTCACGCCAACTCCTTCGCCTTGATTTTCATCAGCAGCCCAAGGTGCTTGTTTCAAACGATATTTTGGATGCTGGGGAGAGGATGCCTTTGCACCGCCTGTGGTCAGGAGAGCCACTGGAGAGCCAAGCAGCAGAGCAGGGGCGGGGAGAGGGGATGGGTCAGTGCGGGGAGGGGATCCGTCTCTTACAAAGGTGTCTGCAGAATGAATGAGCTACAGAGCCACCGACTGCTTGCACTGTGTCAACTCTCCTGTCTTCCTCACCCCCCTGAATGCCAGAATTCAAGATCCTGAGCTGAACGTCCCAGAATTTGGGGTTGTTCACCTTGGGGGCTTGGTCTTGGTCTGTGGGGAGTTTGGATCTGGAACCACTGTTCTGCTGGGTGCAGCATAGTCTGGCTCTGACCCCACTCTTGTTCAAACGTTTCCCTCCCAAAGTACGCAGATGAGGGGGAGGCTGGGAGGGCGTTTCCCCTCCCCCTGCTGGAAGCGCTTTGAAATGTGGTTTGGAATTAAATCCTCAAGGAGGGGCCACAGGGCCTGAGGAGAGAACAGCTCAGTCTAATGGGCAGAACGCCCTTGGCCCATAGGCCTGAGGCACGTGGTTTGCAGAAACTAAAGAGGAGGCCTCCTCGGGTTCCTGGCTGTGTTTTGTAGCTGTTGCTTGAATTCCCCAGTTACACTCGTGTGTGCGTGCAATGGAAGGTGTCTTGTTTTGCTATGTGTGCGCTCACATGTTTCAAGGTTCCTTGCTGGCTGGGGAATTCCAGCTCTCATTGGCCGCCTGTAGCATGTGGGCTAGAGTCTTTCCCGCACCCTGAAATAGCCGTTGGAGGCATAACATGTAGGAGAAGGGGAGAGAAGCCCCTGGCACTATCCTGCTCTGACCTTGGAACACCGTGTCCTGGCTTCTCAAGCTTCCCCTAATGCGCTGTGCTTGGGTGCAGGCGCTTCAGCAGCTCTGTAGTGCAGTGGCTGCCTCTCCTGCCGTAGGGGCCCGTGGCCTGTGTGACCAAGTGGGGATTTTCCCTTGTTAGGTTGTATGTGAGCCTATGTGAGTTTTACTGTTTTGCGTGAATACTGTGTGTGCCTCAGTTTCCCTGTGTGCTGCACCAATACCTCGGTGCTGGGAATAGGGGTGTGTGGCTGAGACCTCTGGGGCAGGTGAGGCTGCTCCAGCTGCCTGCACGGATGCTATGACCGGTGCCCTTCGTAACCTGAGACCCAGGAGGGGGATGCAACCAGGTGACTCTTTGCGGGAAGCAAGACAAAGACCAGGAGGGGGCGCAACGGGGGGGTCAGAGGTCGGGTTGCTGGAAGCGGGCAGTCTGCTGTGGGGCACTGGAAGAGGGAGAGTCCAGGCATCTGGCCCAGGACTCCCCAAGATGGACTTGGCTGAAAGTCACTGATGTCTGTAATAACAAGCTCTGTTCTTCACTGGGTTTCTGTCGACTAATAAACCTTCTGTTTTCCCGGCTGGCTGAGAGTCACGTCTGACTGCGGAGTTGGGGTGCAGGGCCCTCTGGCTTCCCCCAGGAGCCCGCCTGGGCAGACTCGCTGCAGGAAGCGCACGGTGGGGCAGCGGCTGCTGAATGCTCCGAGGTCAGACCCAGGAAGGTGGAAGCTGCGTAAGCTTCTTGCCTTGGTGACAGGCTGCTCAGAGAGAGGAGGCTCCCCCAGAGTCCTGTCTGACTTCGTATGGAGTAGTTCCAGAGCATCGCCCGGTGACTCGGTGACAGTCTGTCACTGGAAGCCGTCAATGGGTGACACGGCCCATGAAGGATCAAGGATCCTGGATATCCAGTTGGGATTTCAGCCATAAAAATAGTTCCTTGTGTACTGCTCCTAAAACCGGCTCCCAGGCCCTGTGACCAAGGACTTCTAATAGACTCATAGTAATTAGAGATGAAAAAATTCTCTTAGCTCACCGGTGCCACCTGTCTGCAGCCAATGCCTGTTTTAAAGATGGGGAAACTGAGGCACAGCGATCTTTCCAGGATCAGCGATTGAGGCAGAGGCAGGACTAACCTCCCCCCTCTCATGGCCTACTAAGTAGGGAGAAAGAGTGGGACTGAGCCCCACCTCTTCCCCTGACCTGGTGGGTCAATTCCTCTCTCTGTGCCTTTGTTTTCCCCTCCTTTCTGTCTTGTCTAGTCTGTCAGCTCTTTGGCTCTTGCAATGTGTTTGTACGGTGCCATGCACCATAGGGCCCTGACCTCAGCTGCGATACCGTGATAGAAATGAAATAATCTAACCGGACAACAGGAGGATTATGATCCCCATTTTACAGATTCGGAACTAGCCACAGTGCCATTAAGTGACTCGCCCAAGGTCACACCGGGATTCTGTGGCGCAGACAGGAATTGAACCCGCTCTCCTGAGTTCCAGGGGCCCACCAGGCTAATTCTGGCGGAAGGGTGGCGTAGCGCTAGGGTCCCTGTGTTGTGTGTTCTGACGGCGGGAACTCACGGCTAAGGCTACGTTTTAGTCACACGTATTTTTAGTAAAAGTTGTGGACAGGTCATGGGCAGCAAACAAAAAATTCACGGCTCGTGACCTGTGGTGCTCGCTGCAGGTGCTGAGGGGGCGGCGGCGCGTAGCCCAGGACCCCCGCTGGTGCTGGTGGGGGGTTGGTGGGGCTGGCCAGCTCCCTACCTGGCTCCGACTGGCATGGCCCTGCAGCTCCTAGGGGGAGGGGCGGCCAGGGAGGCTCCGTGTGCTGCTCCCACTACAAGCGCCGGCTCCACAGCTCCTGTTGGCCGGGAACCACAGCCAATGGGAGCTGTGGGGGTGGAGCCTGCGGGCGCGGGCAGCATGCGGAGCCTAGGAGCTGCAGGGACATGCTGGTGGGAACCAGGGAGCCCCTCCCCCAAGGTAAGCGCTGCCCCGCAGCCTGGTGCACGAGGCACTGATGGACCATACGATTAGGTCTGTGTCTCCAATTCCGTCGGTACAAACCTCTTGGCACTGACAACCAGCGGTACCGACGCCATCCAAGCCAGCGGATTTCCAGTGTGCCACGGATCTCAAGTGTCTGACGCAGTACCAGGGCTCCGCTGCCGAGTTCTCCCAGAGCATTGGACTCAATGACATCTCTATGCCGTGCACCACCTTTCTCTACATCAGTCAGGTAGTGAGCAAGACCACTTGGGTTCCCACCGCTCGTCCTACCCTCCATAGGGGTCCCAATTTCATCAGGGACACCAGGTGTACCGCCCGCCCCACCCTCAACCTCCATGGTTTGGGCAGCCATAGTACCAGCCACCAGCCCCCTACCCTCAAGGGCCGTACTGGGACTCCTGGCAGGCCCAGAGGCAACAAGCCTCCCAGACCCCTAGTGTGGCGTACCAGCAGGCAAGGAGGCACCCTCCTTCGGCTGTGACGTCAAAGGTTCGGAACCTCCTGAGCACCCGGGGGAGGAAGTTGAGGCTGAAGCAGAAAGGGAAGACACCCTTCAAGCTCGTCTCTCGTTGTCCTCACCTGACGAGGTGGTGATGCCCCCTCTGCCATCCATGGTGGATGATTTTAAGTCATTCCAGGACTTAGCTCAGAGTGTGCAAATGCAGCTGCACCAAGTGACTGAGCCTCACCACAAACTGGTGGACATTCTACACTCTGCCAGAGTGGCCCTCCCAGCTGAGAGGCGCTCCTGGATCCTGCCAGAGTAACGTGGCAGACCCCTGTGTCCGTCCCGCTGACATGCAAGCGAGCAGACAAAAAGTATTATGTGCTGGCGAAGGGCACAGAATTTCTATTCTCCCACCTCCAAGCTGTCACCCTCATCTGCCATGGGCACCGCACCAGAGTAGAGGCTGCCTGAGGAGGCTGGGTCGAGCTGCCACCCTCGTGTCATATTTAGCACGTCCCTGTCCCCACTTTCACGTTACAGTGGTTCTGGTAGTAACCCACTTGATGAGCAAACCCCACCGGATTTTTGGGTGCTGCAGGGATCTTTAGCTTAGGTACGAGGAGTGTTGCTGCAGAGCGAATGAGGAAACCAAAAAAACCCCAAGTCAGGGTCAGAAGGCTACACCGAGAGAGCGAGAGCTGGGTTCTCACCACTCCATGAAGCTTGACTCGATCGGGGGTCCCAGCTGGTGGTGGTAGCTGAGGGTCCGGAGTGCTGGAGACAGGCAGAGCCCCCAGCACAATCAGTCAGGAGATGAAGAAGTCCCAATGGAACGGATGCAGATTTTGGATCCAGGCATCAGAACACTTACTTGAGCGTGGGTAGGGGGTTTTTGTAGGGAAAGAACAATGGTTCAAGGGAGAACACTAGATCTGTTTATGGGTGAACTGATGGCTCAAGGGAGGATACCAGAGTTGTTTTGTTCAGGCTAGACAATAGGAACTGATCATTCCTGGCTATGGGCGGTGTTCCTTCCAGGGAGCTCACAATGCAATTAGGCAGCTTCAGTATTTTGGATATCAATACAGGATTTATTACTAGAATTGGTCTGATAACTACTGAGCTGGGTGTGTGCAGGCGTGGGTTCATTAACATCTGGAGCAGAGATTCCCCATCATGCCGTGCTTCCCTGCTTTTCTGGTCCCAGAGTTCCGTGCGGTTCTTGCCTTGGAATCTCTGTTCTCCATTCTGTGTGGTAACGGAGATGCCTCCCTGTCCCATCTCCGATGTAAATGAGGCTAGGGGAGTTTCCTTAATCTGTCACCCTTGTCCGGAGGGGTTTAGGTGCGTCTCCCACGGCCTTTTCATTGCTTTTTGTAAGTCTTCCTTCTGATCGGCTTTGGTTCAAGCAAAGGCTGGGGGAGGGGATGGTCTTTTGTGAGTCAGGCTGGGTACTGCACCCTGGTTCCCCAAGAACACTGAGCTGATAGGTAACACCTATGCCCAGCCGGAAGCCTCCTGCATTCTCACTTCTGGTCCCCCAAACTTTTAAACCATGGTGTCACCTCTCATCCTTTGCCCTTCACCAGCCCCTTCTAGCCAAGGGTCTCCAAAGCACTTTCCAAACATGAATGAACTAAAACTCAAAACCATTTTTCTGGGTGAGGTGAGGATCATTATCCCTGTTATACAGAGAGGGAAACTGAGGCAAAGAGATGGGAACTGACTTCTCTAAAATCATACAGTGGAGCGATAGGAGAACCGAATTCAGATGTCCTGATGTCTTAATCACAAGCCCTTCCTTCGTCCCAGGTGTTTCTGCTGATGTAATAGAAACACTGGACCCCAGGGACACTTGCCCTGGACTTCTGCATCCTTCCCCGACCCCCTCACAGAGTGACACTCCAACGCAAAGCTTCACAGTAGTATGAATCGAACAGCTACTGACTCTGCAAGAACTGAAGCAGCAAAATGAGCTTTTACAGAATATGTTATTACATCCTTCATGCAGACTCCAAACTTCTGGTTCATGGTGCATGATTTATTACAGGCATGCTGGCTTCTTGCCTTGCCGATGCTCTCCCTGACAGATTGCTTCTTAATTTGGAGCTGAAAGACCAGATAGTGTGTGCACAAAACCAGAAACCATGAAATTTAACATCAGAAACCTATAACTGCAGATTCCCAGATAACGGGTTTTGCTCAGACTGCTCGAAGGGGGCTCCTCTCTGTCTAAACTCCCTGCTAAGACACAGATGCGCTCAGTAATAAACTTCCTGGAGGAATCTAAATGCCCTGAGAATCCAGAGTGAGCCTCAGTGGCGGTGTCCCACTCAGCCAGAGACACCCCTTCAGTGCCCATCTCCCCCATAAGGCCTTTCCTGTTTCATTTGTACTGAAAATTGCCTGGGTTTTACAAAAGCCATAATTCCATTTTTACTGATTTCCCCCTTAATTTTGGAAGCGCTGGAACACGCTAGATCCAGCTCCCCGCTCCAGAAGGCGAGATGGGTTTCCCGGGTGACCTAGCCGCCATCTCCCCTTTCTGATTGGGGAGCTGGATCAGTGCTGGTATACGTCGTGTCGTCAGTTTCGCGCCTGCCCCATACACGTACCAGCTTTACAGATTGCATGGAGAGTCGTGACAGGGTGCTGGGCACGAACTGCTGAGCTGCCCTCTGTCACGCCAGCTCCTATTAAGGGAGGTAGATCGGAGCTGGCTAGAGAAACCTGTTCCTGATTGGCAAAGGGGAAACAGCTGCCAGCCTGATTAGCCTGGGGCTCCAGAAAAGCTTTGGAGGATGGTAAGGGGCGGGGGGGGCAGGGCAGACACGAGGGGAAGCCAGAGTGTGGAAGGAGGATGGGAGCTCTTCTCTCCTGGCTGCAGAGGCTGGGAAGTCCTTTGGCCTGAAGCCCCCATGCTGTATACGGTGGGAAGGTGGTGGGATTGCACCCTGTAAATAAACTGCATCGTGATTGCTGAACGTGAGGGTCTGTGGGTGGTTTTTGGAGCAAAGCAAGGGGAGCCCTCCTATGCCCTGTTACGCGTGGGGGCTTGTCCGGGATCCTGAGCCAGTGCAGAGTTTGGTGGCCCAGAGATGGAAGAGACCCTGCAGGGGCTGGTAAAGCAGCAGGAGGAGATGCAGAAGGCTATGCAAACCTTGCAGCAAACCTTGCAGCAATCCCGCCAGGTGGAGAGGCAGGATTTGCTTTCCTGGCAGGCCGAGCAGCAGAAAAGCCTGCAGGAGCAGGCCAGCGTACAACAGCAGCTCCTGCAGAGAACGGTGAGTCCCATGGTGGGGATGGCACCTGGGCACAGGACTATGTAAGATGGTCCCGTCAGATGACCCAGATGCCTTCCTCCGCACTTCCGAGTGGGTAGCCATGGCGGCTGGATGGGATAGGGCAACCTGGGCCCTGCAGCTGGCTCCCTATCTAGCAGGCAAAGCCCAAGCAGCTTAAATGCTCCTGAGTGAGGAGCAGGCCAGGAAATACGATGTGGTAAAGGCGGCTGTCCTGGATTGGGTGGGACTGTCCTCTGAGAAATACCACCAGAAGTTACGGTCAGCAAGGGGGGGGGTGCGGCCCCGGGCGTTCGCCCAAAGTTGATGGACTGGGCCACCCGCTGGCTGAGACCCAGCACCCAGACAGGGGGGGGAATTATGGCTGCATTGGTCCTAGAACAGTTCCTACAGGGCCTCCCCGACAGCATACGAGTGTGGGTTAGGTGGCATCAACCGAGTATGGTGCCAGGGGCCGTGAAACTGACTGAGGAGTATGCGGAGGCCAATTTCCCCAGGAAAGAGGGACGACCATATAAAGACTTGGAGTCTGGGAGAAAGCCCAGAGAACCCCCGCCCGGAAAGGGCCCAGAGAGGAAAAGGGAAGACACCCGAGGAGCTCCCCCTGGGGCCTGACCGTTTAAGAACATAAGAACGGCCATACTGGGTCAGACCAAAGGTCCATCCAGCCCAGTATCCTGTCTACCGACAGTGGCCAATGCCAGGTGCCCCAGAGGGAGTGAACCTAACAGGTAATGATCAAGTGATCTCTCTCCTGCCCTCAATCTCCACCCTCTGACAGAGGCTAGGGACATAACAAGGGGGACAGCCTGTACTTGGAGTATGGCTGTGCCGAGTTTTGCGGCTGGACTAACGCTGGAGGGCAGAGGTTGTCCACCGTTCAGGTGATGGTGGGGAGGAAACCCTAGAGGGGCCTGGTAGATACGGCCTCAGCCTGGTTTCTTATCCAGAGGGGGCTGGTAAAGCCGCACTGGATGATTCCCGGAGCCAAGATGAACCTTGACTGTGTCCATGGGGATGAGAGACAGTCCCTGTGGCCCAGGTGCCCCTTGAGGTCCCGGGCAGGCTCTGGTGGAGACGGGTCGGGGTAGTGGAGGGGCTGTTTTATCCGGTGGTGTTGGGCACGGACTGGGACCCCTTCCCAGGAGGAAAAGGAGGCAGCGGGAGGAAGCCACAGTGGGGAAAAGGGGAGGACCCCCCCGAAGAAGGGGGTGGAACCACCTAAACCACAAAGCCCCAGTAGAGAGGGAGACCAATCCCCTCAGGAGATAGCAGGGAAAAGCCCTAGACAACAGAGCCCGAGTCGGGAAGGAAGTGAGGAAGGAGGGATGGGGGAGACATCCCGCCCAAGGCCCTCAGCAGAGGAGAAAGGCCCAATGGAGCTCCCTACAAGGTGACCCCCAGGAGAAGAGGCTCAGGCCCTGCTTGGTGGTTTGAGAAACCTGAGGCCCTGGGTGTCCAGGGGGAAGTAGGGACCAACCCCGAACCCCTGCCGGAAGGGAATGGGGAAAAGGACAGGGAACACACCCGGGGGTGTGAATGGTGAGAGGACCTGTGGGTTGCAGTGGACCTATGGGGGTATCCACCCCTCACCCCCACCCCACAGTGTAATATCTGCAGGTAAATGAATCCTGCAATGAGGACCCCGGGGGGTCACCCGAAGGTAGAAGAACTCCCCTGGAGTGCCCAATCCGGTAGAGGGGATGGGGAAGGACGAACCTGGCGGTTAGGCAAGGGCGGGGAGGTGTGTGACAGGAGGCTGGGCGTGAACTGCTGAGTCAGCCCTGTGTCACATCAGTGTTAAGGGAGGTAGATCGGAGCTGGCTAGAGAAGCCTGTTCCTGATTGGCAAAGGGGAAACAGCTCCCAGCCTGATTAGCCTGGGGCTCCAGAAAGGCCAGACAGAAGAGGGGAAGCTGGAGAGTGGGAGCTCCTCTCTCCTGGCTGCAGAGGCTGGGAAGTCCTTCGGCCTGAAGCCCCCATGCTGTATATGGTGAGAAGGTGGTGGGATTGCACCCTGTAAATAAACTGCACTGGTGACTGCTGAACCTGAGGGTCTGGGAGTAGTTTTTGGAGCAGAGGCAGGACCAAGGGGGACCCTGCTTTGCCCTCTTACAAGAGTTGTCAACGTTGAAAGCAAATAAAAGTTGGGCAACGGCTTTTCATGCTGAAGTGGGTTGACAAGGGAAAGTGGCAGCTGGCTCTGGGTTTTTCTGACAGCTTCCAAAACCAAAAGCAGCAGAAGAGAGCGATCCGTACCCCGATATTTATCCAGAAAATGGCAACGTTCATTTCTTGCACCAATTACCCCCATTCTTTGTAATTTTTATAATAAAAACTAATAAATTCCACCAAGCAAAGGCCTTATAACCCAGCCAGCCCCTCCGGACTGTTCCTCCCAGCTAATCCAGAGACACCCACAATTGCAAATATCACAGTGGCCTGCAGATGCTGCTCACTGCTGATCCCTCCCCATGATCTAGAGATGCCCCCTACTCCGCTGTGTAAGCAGAGAAATCTCACCAACTAAGCATTGCTGCATCCTCCTGGGAGTTCCCAGGCCCCATGGCTGAGTGGCATTGCTGGGACGGGGGCATGGGGGAGTCACAGCTACCATCATGTTCACCACTGCGAATGACTCGCTCTCACCTCCCTTGCTATCTTCTCTCTCCTTCTGCAGCAGTAACTGTGACCTGGACTATGAGCTCTACAGGGACGATTTCCCTTACAGGTGAGCGATGTCTGGCCCCTGGGCACTGCCAGCTCTTCCCCCTTTGGGGTTTCGAGGGAGAGGGCAGGTGAAGCGCTGTGTTTGAATCCCTTTCCCCCTGTATCCCAGCTCTGAGTGCACCAGGACAGAGGGGGCCAAGTTTCGTCTCCACTGCGGAGGAAGAGCTGATTGCCGCATGGGCGAGGCGTGCCCGTGCCAGCTTGAAGCTAGCTAGCGTGGATAACAGTAGTAGCGTCGACGTGGCAGCACAGGCTAATAACCTGAGCACAAACCTCCAGGGAGCCTGGCTGCGCCCTTGGGTTGCTAGCCCACACTGATGCCCATGCTGCCACGTGGTCACTATTATTGCTGCCCGTGCTAGCTAGATGGAAGTAGCCTGGGTGTGCCTGTCCGCTGCAGTGACACCTTCACTCGTTAGGATAGACGTGCCATAGACTCGAAGTGTCAGCCAGTGCCTGGGAGCTGCGGCAGGGCCCTGGGGGAGTAGAAGCTCTGCCGCAGGGAGCTGGGCTGGCACCCACTGCCCCAGGAGCCTTTGCAGTCAGGCTCTGTTCCGGTGTCGGCTGAGGCAGCTCCTTTGAAGTCAACCCGAGCTGTGCTGATTTGCACCGGCTGAGGATCTGGCCCCGATCTCATCATTATGCCTTTATCTAATAGCAGCCGATTAGCAGAGAGAGAGTCCCTGGGGATTAATATCCACGGAACCAGATTGTTTCCTCCGTCTGCACTGGCAGTCAGTAGGCAGCCAGGTGCATTGGGGGCTGGGAGGGATGGTCTGTCTCCGCTGCACGACTCCTGGTAACGCTCAAGGAGGTTAAAGAGCAGGGAAGGAGCTGAAATCCCCCGGTGAGATATGTGGTGCTAGGCGGTTTGGAGACTAGCCTGGGGGCACCACATTTCACCCATCCCAGAGCCACAAGGGCAGCTTGCCAGGACCCCTGCGCAGCACCGGATTGCCCTTGCCTGCAGCAGCGCTCATCGGTAATAGAGCAGGACTTCATGTCCCAGAGGCCGTGCGCCGTCTGGATCCCAGGGGCTGCTGGGGCTGTCGTGTCCACCGGCTGCCCCGTGCATTCCTGCGCCGCTGCAGCTGGGCTTCCTTCATTCGGGGCTCAGCACGTTTGCAGCCATGTGCCTCTAGGCCACCCACTCACTGAACACCCAGGGGAAGGAGGAATTGAGCAGGGCGTCCCGACTGCCCCTGAGAGCACGCGCTGCCCTGAGGCGGGAGGGCTTGTGCCAGACCACGGGCCCCTGCTCCCCTCTGTCACATGCTGCATCCCGTTCTTGGGCATCCAGACCTTGTGATTTCCAGGGCTAGCAGCCCCCCCAGCTCCCTGCTGGCACGAGGGGGCTCCATCCTCCCTGCTCGTCCTGCAGACCCCTTCTTCCGCCGAGGACAGTGCAGTGCCTGTGACGCTGCGCAGGGGATCATGCTAGGGTCTGTCTCTCCCCCTTGCAGGGTGTACGAGTACCAGAAGATCCCGCCCCTTATTAATCGCATTCCGGTCAAGACCAGACGAGCCCACGTGGGGGCAGGGGGCAAGAGCAGCCTGATGCCCCACCCGGGGCCGAGAGGCAGCAGCAACGCACCACTGGGTCGGACAAAGCGTAAGCGTTACGGATCGCGGGGGCGGGGGCTAACGAGGGGATGCTAGGGACACTGAGAGGATCACTGCTTTAGGAAGTGGAGAGTGTCCTGGGGAGGGCGAGGCCCCAGGACAGCACGGCTTGGGCAGAGTGTGGCTCAGGTGGAGCACGCCTGGGGCGGGGGCTGCTCAGCACTGCTTGCAGGAAGCACGTTCTCCATAGGAAGGAGCCTGCTGTTGAGAGCCCCCAGCCCGAGCAGCGAAAGAACTTCACCTTTAAACAGATTTTACACGCCACCATCTCCAAAAATTGCTCCAGGAAAGCAGCGCCTGGGCGTGGCTGCCTGGGCTACCTGGCGTGTGAGTTTGACAGGCCCAGCGTTTGCAAACGTAGGTGCCCCCGAAGCTGGGAGCTTCCAACGTGCCAAGGGATTTGGGGAGCCTTGTGGAGGGGCCCTTAAAGGGGCCTGATGTTCCAGAACCCAGGCCCCTTCCAGGTGCCTCCAGGGGGGAAAAGCTTGGCCCAACTGCTGTGTATTTAGAAGAGGAAATACACAGCAGGTGCAAAGGGAGACAGGGACCAGCCCGCAGCTTGGAGGTTCAGATGGCAGCACCCAGCACTTAAGCGATGCTTAACCACCAAGAGCTGGAGTGTGCAGAATGGCTCTGAGGTGGGCCGCCGACCCCGCCGGGATCACCCTCCCCATCGCTTCCAGGCTAGGTACGTCTCCACGGAGCCTAATGGCCTCTCCTCCTCCCTCATGCAGTGCGTGCCGAAGAGCTGCATTCCATCAAGGGAGAGCTGAGCCAGATCAAAGCCCAGGTGGACAATCTGCTGGAGAGTCTGGATCGGATGGACCAGCGGCGGGAGCGGCTGGCTGGAGAGAGAGGTGAGAGGAGAGGGGATGGGTGGGGAGGCTGCTACTCTCAGAGCATTGGGTGTGCACAAGTCTGCATGTAGGCTGCTTGTGATCATGTGCCCCCATATGGAGCTGTGAAGGCCCAGCATCCGGGCAGGAACCCCCCCCCCCCCACCCCCCCCACACACACACACACGAGCGTACGGAGGGATGCCCCTGAACTGGTTCTGAGTACAGCTCCAGAGATGGCCCGAGCTGCGCTGTGCAGAGAGGGTAGGTGCAGTGCTCCCCCCGGCTAACCCGGCTGGTCCATTGCATCCTAGGACCCTCCCCCGCCAGACTCACTAGCAGGACACTGCAGCCTGCTGCTTTGGGAGGATTCGGGGGTGACGATCGAGCTCCTGGCTGGCTGCCGCATGGCCCTGGTTTGGCCATCACAAACTAAGAGCCCTTTGGCCTGGGGCATTTCCCTAGTGACCTGTGAGCACGTCCCTCCTGGGCAGAGCACAGAGCAGCCAGAGGCCTCTGCTGTCTAGGGGCTGCTCTGATCTTGCAGGCTCCAAGGAGGGGGAGAAGAAGAAGAAGGCTCAGGTGAGCGAAGAGCCCTCGTACCCGGCGGGGGAGCCGCAAGGGAAGGAGAGCCCAGCTGCCGATGCGCAGAGCGACCTGAGGGACATCGACAGTGAGGAGGAGAGCACAGACACCGAGGAGACGGTAGGTCCCAGCGGAGCTGCTCTGTTGTGGGTAGGGCTGCCAACCGTCTCATCACACAAACCCCGCCCCTTGGCTGAGGCCCCACCCTGCTCATTCCATCCCCCTCTCTCCGTCGCTGGCTCTCCCCCACCCTCACTCACTTTCACTGGGCTGGGGCAGGGGGTTCGGGAGGGGCTGCGTGCTCCTTAGGTAGGCAGGGAGCCTGCCTTAGCCCTGCTGTGCCACTGGACTTTTAGTGCCTAAAATCTCCCAGTTTGGCTTCAGTAGCTTCCAGCAGAGAGCGCCCATTCCGGGAGCCTCCCGGCGAAACCCGTGTCATGGGCCCTGCATGGCCTAGGCAGGGAGAGAGCTTTTGGCTGCTCACTTGCTCTGGGCTTTAGCCAAATGGTCCTCACTTGCCTGCGTGGGGAACTGGGCTGGGCGTTCCCCTGAGCCACAGGAATGCCCATCTCCCAGCCCGTGTGCCTCGGCCTGCGTCCCCCCATGACCACCCTCCTCACGCCAGGCTCCCCTGAACACATCCAGCTGCCCTTTGCAGGAGCTGCACTATGGGAGCGGGAGGGCTGCTGAGTGCTGGTGCGGGCGTGCGGAGAGACGGGCACCGAGGCCAGGGGCGTGGCAATGTGTGTGCCTAGTGCCAGGAATTAGTTGCTGGTTTTCAAGCTGGGGCCACCTGAGCTGAGTGCTGCGAGAAGAGAGTTTTGGGAGAGGCTTGGGCTCCCTGCAGGACACAGATTCCCCCTGGGCTGTAGCCTTAGCCAGCCAGCCCCCCTCCAGGCCAGAGCTGGCACGCCCAGGACACGGACACTGGAAACATGCCTGGAGCGAGGAGATGCCCAGGGAGCAGGCTCCACCTGCTGCACACAACCCTGCCAAGGTGCCTTGCCTGGCTGCATCATAGCTGGGTGTGTTGGCAGCCCCTCCAGTGATGCAGGTGAGCCAGTCAACGTGGCAGCCCCTCCCCCCCCCAGACACTCAGGCAATTAAAGGGAACAATTTTCTGACCACAGGGACCCGCGGGTGGTCGTGTGCGCACACGAGCAGGGGCCGCGCACAGGGACCCGCGGGTGGCCGTGTGCGCGCACACACGCAGGGGCCGCGCACAGGGACCCGCGGGTGGCCGTGTGCGCGCACACACGGGCTGCACACAGGACCCGTGGGTGGCCGNCACGGGCTGCACACAGGACCCGCGGGTGGCCGTGTGCGCGCACACACGGGCTGCACACAGGACCCGTGGGTGGCCGTGTGCGCGCACAGGACCCGTGGGTGGCCGTGTGCGCGCACACGAGCAGGAGCTGTGCACAAGGACCCAGGGGTAGTTGTGTGCACATGAGCGGGGTCACACACAAGCAGGGGCCATGTGTTTTGGTACATGTGGCTGATGCTGGCTGTTCTGGAAATGTGGCCCACAAGGATGAATAATGTAATGTTGTAATCTCTTTGCAGATGAAAAACCACACGTCAGACCCGGAGGGCAGCCAGTAACCGGCCTGGGCCGCCCCAGCCTTCCCCAGGTTGGCTAGCATTTCCTTTCCTGTGTTTGTATTTCTTTCAAGGCTGCCAGCTGGTGCCACACATGACATGAGTGTACCTGGTCTCAGCGCTAGCGCAACAAAGCCATGTCCCGCGCCTCCTCATTTCCGCCAGCACGAGACCCCACCACGCGGAGGGAAATCTCGGTGTTATGATTGTTCCTTTTAGCAGGGGGGGAAATGTAGTGTGGGGGAAGGGCAGGTAGAAAGCCCCCGAGGAGCTAGACTGGCTGGAGCCTGGGCGTGTATTTAAGACCCATGTAGAAATCCAGGCAGCCCTCGCTTTGTCCGCAACCTGCAGTGTTGGAACAAGAGGGTGTGTTGCTCTGTTGGCTCCCAGGCCATGCCATTGCTGTACGCAGCCATGTACCACGCAAGGGACCCACTGTCTCCCACTGCAAGGCTTCCCACTGCAAGGCTTCCCCCTCCTAGGCCCTACGTCACCCCCTCCCGCTCAGGGACTAGCTGTCTAGTTCAGGCCACGTGCAGCAGAGGTGCAGGATGGAACTCCCGTCATTCCCTGTTTTTCCTGTGTGCTTCATTGTGGATTCTTGCCCTGCCTCTGGGCCTTGATTGGCTGAGAGACGCATGGTGCCACAGGAAAAACACCCATGGCTTTGGCCACTCTTCTCGAACGCCAGCTTCATCCAGTGCAGAACAGGGACCTCCTGGGGGACCCTTCCCATCGTCTCTCTGCATGACCCACGTCACTGAGCTGGAAAACAGATCTCAGTGAACCTTGCCATGAAGTGTGCCTAGAAAGAGCCAAAATGTCACCCACCCATGGGCGTAGCAGGCCGACGCTCTCGCCCAAGTCAACATTTAAGGCCCCGAGTTCTCTCTGCACCGTGTCGTTCAGAGCAGGATTTCCATGCCCCGATGGGATGGTCAGTCTCTTGCAGTACGGCAGAGCGAGCAGGGAAGCAGCAGGCATTTATTCCTGCCTCAGTCACTGCCTACCACAAGGGCTAGCGCAGGGCTGCAGCGTGCTGACCCGCAGCCAAAACGCTCCAGGACTAGACTTGCTGCTTCCTTGTGGTGCTCATGGAAATCTCAACGAGGCAGAGCTCTGCTGGGACAGAATTCGATTGTCAGCTACAGCTTGTACCCTGGGGCTCAGCCACATCCCCAGCATTCAGTCCCCCAGCCAAGGCTGCAGCATCTCGCAGAATCGCTGCTCGCTCTGCAGCGGCATGGCTGTTAACCAAGGGGGGATCCCTTCCCAGCAGGGCTGCTAGAGTAACCAACATTCCCCCTTCTGTGGAGTCACTAGGAAGCCACAGAGAGAGAAATATTGTTTCCACGTGCCAGGCCTTTTAGAGGCAGGCAGAGACAGACTTCCTGGCCTGGAGATTTTACATCTAAACCTCAAGGTTAGAGGACAGCACTGGGAGGCAGGTTTGAGTTCTACACCCAGCTCTGACACTGGCCTGCTAGATAACCTTGGCCAAGTCTCTTGTGCCTCAGTTTCCCCATATGCAAAAGAGGGACAATATACAAGCCACTGCACAGGTTCAGTGGGAGACTTTATCTGCTGACCTGTACGTGAAACATTTGGACCTGGCTTCACTAGGAAAAAGGTGTGGGTAACCGATGTAACAATCCTCATGTAAACATGGCCGTTGTTTTTAGCCTGTCTTAGGAGAAGTATTTGTTTTATAAGAACACCCAAGTGCTGTAGCTCCAGGACCCCAATGTGTGAAGTGCTGTAAGACACCCAGCAGAAAGATGATCCGGGCCGGGGAGAGCTCACACGCCCAGAGCTGGAGCCAGGCAGCCGGGGGCACAAGGGAACAATGACAGCACTGGTCAGCAGGACAGGCAGAGGGCTCAGCACTCCAGCAGCCTCGTTGTTGTCACGTTTTTTGTTGGCAGCGCAGCAAAGGAGAGTTTTAAGGAAGGGTTGGAAGGTGGATAACGAGGCAGCTCCAGGGATGCTTACAGGGTGCAGCTACCATGTGGAAGAGGCAGCCTGGGGAAGCACAAAGGGGCTGGTTTGAAGATGTAACAAGTGGGTGTTGGAGATTGGCCTCATGGTCTAGTCAGAGGCAAGAGCCAGCATCTCGATAGTGAACAAGAGATGATAGGTTGGGTGGGGACAGGCTGTGAAGGGCCCCACAAGTGAGGACAAAGACTTCCTTCCATTTGATGCGCAAGAAAGGGAGGCTGGTCATAGCAAACACGAGGGGGAAGCCAGTGGCTCACGTTGACCAGCTACCACTTGCCTTGTCTACACTCGGATTTTAACACAGGTTAAAAATACAGCTTGATTCCTAGTGAAGAGATAGCCTTTGAGCCCCACAAATGGAAAGGGCTTCAAGTGCTTGGTACTGCTATCACGTGGATGCTGGTAACAGCCCAGGTCCTGCTCGCCCAGGCAGTGTGGCTGAGAAACCGCCATCAAGCCAGTGCCCCTCGATGGCTGTGCAGAGCACCCCTAAGAAGCCGTAGCTGTTTGCAAACTGGATAGCTTTGATTTTCCGCTGGCTCAGAAAGGTTTTTCCTTTAGTCTCACATGGCTTCTATATACCGTGCTATGTGATATGGTTCATAGTCACTTACCAGGAATTCCATGAGCAGCTTTACCAGAAATAAAAGAGGAGTGTGATTATTTCCCCAGCAGGCTATTCCTGCTATGTGAACAATGACATGCCCGTGCTTTGGGTTGTTTCACCTTCACCCAAAGAACCTGCATTCCCCCTCTGCCCCCATACTACTGTGTGTGGAACAATTGTAGCTCCTTTCCGTGTCCCTCATTTCTAGGTAGTCTCTCTCATGCTGGTAGGAAATTGTGTCTGTATTTCTAATTTGCTCTGGAAAAAGAGTGTATTTGTGTTGGAAGGAAAAATAATAAATTTGTATTTCTTTTCTCTGGTTATTTGGGAGTCTGATGCTTTGATTTTCACATCGGAGAGAGAACAGCCTTTGTCAGACTGCCGTTAGACAATGTCCCAGTTCTGGACTGCAGGGAACTGCTCGATTGGGTTTCTATAGCACCCATCTAGCCACGTATTCTAGATGCCCAACACCACAAGTAACTGACTTATGCCAGCTGTAATCAGTAAAATCAACATGCCCCATGCCACAGACCTCTGGGAATAAACTTGCTGTAAAAAGGGAACCTGGAACTAGCTGCCTCTTACAGGGAGGAAATTATGTGGCCACAAGCCCCCAGACGTCTATGGCTGCATCCCCTAAGGCCTCCGGAAACAGGATTGTGTGGCTAGAGAGAGAAAGGTCACTTGGACACAGCCCATTTCAGATGTTTGATTAAAACTAAAATCTTAATCCCTGCCTCACCGAGGCAGCCAGGGGGAGTAAAATGAATGCACTAGTAGATAGGCAGAATCAAAGCAATTAAGAGATTGAAAAGACGAGGTCATTTAGAGCACCCTCCTGCTAACATAGGATTGTCCCTGTGCGATAGTATTTTGTGCATTGGGCAGTTTCAGTGTAGATGGCTGACAGATGGGATGCTGGGAAGGTCATTACACAGGCAGTGGACTGCCCCTTTCTGCACTAGAAGCAGATCACGGCTGTCTCATACTCTGGGTTTGTATAGGGCCTAGCACAAGGGAGACCTGATCTCAATGAATGGGGGTGTAAATTGGGAGTGGGAATCTACTTCCACCAGGAAACTTGCCCCAGGATTTTAAAAATGCCTCTTGGCAGCTGTCATGGAAGGAAGGACAACACTGGGACACTGCCCCTCCTCCACCCAGCCCTTGTGCAGGGGCAGCAGCACTGCCTGGGCAGTTCACGTCTGGGGGGCTTCAGTACAGCTGCTCCAGTGACACGAGCAGAACAAAGGGGTGAAAGGGTAGAGGACTTGGAACAGGGGAAGGGGGGGCAGAGGAGTGGAGGCCATAGAAGCCACACCACCAAAAGGCAAGCATACACCAGATGGAAATAAACCCAGGAGCCCAAGCAGAGAACGGGGGAGAATAAAATGGCAGAATTGCTTGATTTTAGGGTAAAGTGTGTATCTGAGTTTCTTTCAATTACCAGCCTAGTTAATTGTGGTAGTGAATTGGATTGGGAGGTGAAAAAGACATCTCTGCCTACAATGTCTGAAACCTATCTGAAAAATGTGTGTGCAAATTCCCCTACAGACAAACATTAGGTGATTACCAAGCCCAAGTTTTGGAGGTGGGGCCGGAGCTCAAAGGTTCGCTGACTGTAGCACGGCTCTACCAAAGGCTGCAGCGTCTCTGGCCTGCTGGGTAATAGCGTAATGCGAGGTAAAGGTCTGTATTGATGACCATGTCGCAGCTCTCCTGCGTTGGAACATGGGCCAGGAATACCACTGAAGAAGAGTGCGCTGTAAGCGAGGGGGTAGGGAGGGCAGGTACCTTCGCCAGGTCGTAGCATGCCTGGATGCAGGACGTGATCCAGGACGAGATCCTTTGGGAGGAGACTGGAAGCCCCTTCATTCTGTCTGCTACTGCGACAAATAGCTGAATGGATTTCTGGAACGGTTTCGTTCGCTTGATGTAAAAGACTAATGCCCGGCGAACATCCAACGAGTGAAATTTTGCTCCCCCAATGCAGCCTTTGGTAGAGCCGTGCTACAGTCAGCGAACCTTTGAGCTCCGACCCCACCTCCAAAACTTGGGCTTGGTAATCACCTCCCGGGCAAGGGCCGTCGACGTTCCCGCCCCTGCCTCATCAGGCGAAGATGAGGACAAGGTTCTAGCTACCAGCGGGTCCTGTTCCCTGCCCTGGGCGCCGAGGGGATCTCAGGGCGCTCGGTGTTCCGGCGCGGCCCCCGGTGCCGGAGCTGGAACAGTCGATGTCGGCAGTACCGAGTGCGTCAATGCCGGTTCCAGTTGGGTCAGTGCCATCATACCCTGGTCACACTGGGATGGCGGAGAAGCAAAGGTAGCTGACGCCACAGAAACCGACCTCGAGTAGGACCGTTGGCTCTGGCCCTGGTGGAAAGCCCAGGGGGTCCAAAAAGGCCACTGAGCAGGGGGCTGCCACCGACTTGGCCATGGTGCTAGATGAAGGTGGTGTCTCCGCCTGTCCGATCTGGAGATCCTGCTCCTCCTGGATCCGGAGTGGAAGGACTCCGCTTCCAACTCCGAGGACTCCGTGTAGGAGGACCGGGGAGGAACGGTGCCACTCGGTGCCGGAGAGCGGCATCTAGGGCTAGGGAACTGGTTCGGCTCCCCCGTGTGTGTGCTCGTTGATGGCAACGGAGACCGGGGTCAAGGGGATGATGACCAACGCGGAATCATCAGTTTGCCCCTGGACAGCACCGGGGATCTCACGGGTGCCGCTGCGACTGACACGGGCGTCCTGTCCCGTCTCGGAGGGGAGGGTGGCGACATGAGGGTGATAAGATCTCTTGTCCCCTTGAATGCCTCCGGCATGGATGGTATCTATAGATCCCGGCCCTCACTACCAGTGACAGATGGGGGCCTGGACTCGACTGGCCCCATGTAGGGGCAGGAGTCGACGCGACCCTTGAAGCCGAGGCCCATGAGGATTAACTTGAGGCACTGATCTCTACCCTTCTGTGTCATCAGACGGAAACGTCTGCAAATTTTGCAGTGTTCTTTCTGATGCGCTTCCCCCAAACACTTTAAACAAGAACGGGGGTTGCTCTTGGGCATAAGCTTGCCACAAGCTTCACAGGGTTTAAAACCCGGAGACCACAGCATGCCAGGGTACCGGGAAGAAAGTGTGTGGGGGGGGGAACCCCCAAATAAAACTTATGTGTAAAACTACTTACTACTACTAACCACTATGTAAACTAACTATATACAAGAACGACACCACGACTGCTAGATGCTTGCCAAAGCAAGAGCGAGCGTTCCAGCTAATGGTCACAGGCGGTAAGAAGGAACTGAGGAGGTGGCAGTCAGCAGGGCCCTATATCCAGTGCCATAAAGGCACGGCCCCAAGGGGCGCCTGAGCCGACCTGACAGATACTGCTAGGGGAAAAACTTTCCAGCTGCCGTGCACACCTAATGACATGAACAAGCACTCAAAGAACCCCAGTGGTTTCCTAGTAAACATATGGCTACGAGAGGTTGCTGTTTGGTAGCCCACTGGGCTGCTATAAATATACTGATTGGCAAAAAATGTGTATAGCTTTCTTGAGCCTGGAGAATAAATAGACAAGATAGTAGCATGATATTGAGTGCAATAGCTTCCTCTGCGATACCTAATTGAACTAATAACATACAGTTTTTGACCCAAGGAAGGAAACTTTTGTGCTCCGATAGTTTGTGTATAAGTTATTTATTGCTCTAATTACATGCTGTTCCCTTGTCCACCTATAACATTGTAAATGGCTCGCTTTGATTTGTTCATGTGTGACTAGAAATTGAGCTGGACCTATTCTGTTATGGAGATTTATGGACAAACGGTAGAGATGCCAGAGCTTATGGACAGAACAGACCAGAGTCTGTGGTTACATTTTCTTTAGTGTCCTCTTCCTGTTCCCTCACTATGGCACAGCTAACCGCTTTCCACTGCTGAACTGTGAGAGGAAGAGTGTTCCTCTACCGAGCCTTCAACATCCCCACCAGATGCGACTTGGCTAGTCACATCCTTTACCTCCCTCACAGAGGTGTTGTGAAGCTTAATTTCCAAGGCCTGTGAAGTGCTTTGAGATCCTCCAATGGACTGTGCTACACAGCAAAGAATTATTATTTGTCTTATCAACTGGCCTTTCTGCTTCAAGAGGGCCAATATCATAGTCACTGGCCAAGGACTTCCTAGAACCCAGCCCCACCCTGAGGGAAAGGATCGGTCACTCTCCATAGCACTATCTACCTCCATCCAGCCTTATGGAGATCGGGGACAGCTGGCTGTATCCCCAGTAGGCACAGTCAGGAGTGCTAGCACATAAGGCTGGCCTATGTCTCTTCAGTTCACTTAACCCGAAGCTTCTCCAATTTACCTTGGTAAGAGACATTGGCCCTCACCTTAGAGGGGCTCCTCTTTCCTCATTTCAACTGGTACAGAGGCCTTGATGCAGAGTGCTTCCAGATCAGTGTATCAGCTGCTAGGTAACAAACAGGTTATTAATGACCTTCTTCCACCATACTTCCTAGCAACCATCAGCTGACGAATCAAGAGCTGTCTAACACAACCCTTAACTCAAAGCATCCTGCCTGCTGCAGCTCTGCTCAATTTCTGGTACCAGTTACAACTCACCACAGGGGAGAGAAATTCAGACACTTTAAATCATCTTCCTTCCACCCCTGATCCATGTTCATCCACGGTACTCTCTAGCTTGTCTTCAGCCCAGAGCTACAACCAATAGTGGCTATAACTAAAGATCAGCAAATAAGCTTAAAGAGTTTTGCACAAGCCCACTCTACTATTACCTCCATGTCCGACCAATAATCAACCTTCCTGGAAGGCAGCTGTGACAGCACATAGCTAAGCCAGTATCAGACTGTCGTCTCCCTCCTCAGCCCAAACAAAGTCACCCTTGCATTCCACTTTGTAAGCCTTTGCCTGGGGTAAGTTAGCGTGCTGTTCTGCCAGTGAGAAATAGTTGCTAGATAAGAGGAAGGATGGCCTAATGGTTATGATGTCATCCAGGACACCTGGGTTCAATTCCCTGCTCCACTAGACTCACTTAGGGCTAGGTCTTCACTGCAAAAACAGATGGTTTTTACCCTGCGATTGCTACTCGAGTTAGCTCCCCCCATGTAAAAGGCTAGGAGACAAAGCACAGCTATGTTTGTACCTCAACGTAGCTAGTCAAGATCAACCCAATACCCCTGCACCATGGGGCTGACCTTGGTTAGTTACATCAAGGTAAAACTACAGTGCCTTACCTGCCATAGGATTTCACACCAAGATAGCTATCTCGATAGAAAAACACACCTTTCTTGCAGCGAAACCAGGCTTTGTCTCTTGATAAGAGCACTTCCCTATCCCCTGGGGGGTGTTGTGAAGGTAAAAACATTAAACATTGTGGGGTGCTCAAATACTACGAGGGGGGCCCATAAGAACGGCCATAATGGGTCAGACCAAAGGTCCATCTAGCCCAGTGTCCTGTCTTGCAAAAGTGGCCAGTGCCAGGTGCCCCAGAGGGAATGAACAGAACAGGGAATCATCAAGTGATCCATCCCGTCGCCCATTCCCAGCTTCTGGCAAACAGAGGCTAGGGACACCATCCCTGCCCATCCTGGCTAATAGCCATTGATGGACCTATCCTCCATGAATTTATCTAGTTCTTTTTTGAACCCTATTATAATCTTGGCCTTCACAACATCCTCTGGCAAGGAATTCCACAGGTTGACTGTGTGCTGTGTGAAAAAAATACTTCCTCGTGTTTGTTTTAAACCTGCTGCCTATTAATTTCATTTGGTGACCTCTAGTTCTTGTGTTATGAGGAGTCAATAACACTTATTTACTTTCTCCACACCAATCATGAATTTATAGACCTCAATCATATCCCCCTTAGTCATCTTTTCCATTTAAGGGAGATCAATAACATCTACACCTCTGCATAAACACTAACAGCTGTAATGCCTTCCCCTCTAGGACAAGACTCAAACCCAGCCCAGCTGTTACAATGTGCTGTTCAGTAACCCTGGTGAAATTTGTTGCTGTCAATCCAGTTTCTAAAGCAAAGTTTTACATAATTCCCCTTTTCCATATGAGTAGAGGCTGATATGCACAAAGCTACCCATTCCACACTAGACGTGACCCCCATAGCTCAGAGCTGGAGAGCGGGCAGTAGGTGAAAGCTAGCACTGCCACTACCTATCTGATGTGTGGATAAGTATGGATTTTTAGTCTGCAAGGCTAGGGACCTGGCACTTTTCACCAACACAGATTTCACTTAGAAAATGTTCCCATCAAAGGGCCATTAAAAAGAAGAGGATTAATTACGATACACAGATCAAAGCCAGGAAAAAGTGAACTTCACAGTAAGATTTATTATCATATACAAATGTTTCCCATCTAATCAATTATCTTTGGTGGTGAATTACAAATAGGTCTTATATATGCACTGGATTTTACTGGGAAGTGGTTTCTGACTGTTGCACACATTTTAGTCACAAAGCATTACAGCCAAACCCTTTCATCATCACTTCTGTCTGGAACACATCCCCCAAATCAATCCAATCCAGGGGTTGGGTGAGTTACACTATTACAGCACATTCGACATGAAGGATCTCATTACCAATTCTACGCTTTGAGTGCAACATGAAAAGAATGCAAGTGTAATGAAGCCCACAGAAAGAAAAAAAACTGCATTAGTACATGTCCATTGTATGGAGAATTTGAGTTAATTGGCACCTCTGCAAATTAAGCATTGACAGATAATAAAGAACCCCTACTGAGCAGAGTTGCAACCAGAGGTAACAAGAAAGGGCCAGATCAAACCAAAATAATCACACTAGCCTAAACTAGCATGGTTCCCTCCATTTTTAGGGAAAGTGAAATGAACACCATGAAAAATGCAGTCTTGATTTTCAGGGGAAGAGTTAAGATATAATCAACAAATGTCACCAAAAAAATCATAGAAAAACATTTCAAACCATCTAATAAAACAGATGTCTGCTGATCAGCAGTATTTCTTGCCACATCCTAGCAATCAGTTAGGAGTCAACAGAAACCTTTTAAAATCTAAGGCAGGAGGGGCAGCTTTTTCTGGAGCACACACTAAATACATTCATACACACCAAAATATCAAGTGTAATCCTACCAATGGAAAGATTGGATGGCTTCAAAATTTTGCATAGAACCAACAACCTGCAAAACCCAGTTCATATCTCAGTGGCATCTGCTGAATTGTATTAACCATAAAGTACAAAAACCATTTCTATGATACTTAAAAAAACACTTAGAGTAGACAGTTGTATGGCGGATGATAGCTGCCATGGGCACGATGTGCCACTGGGTGTGGGAGACTTGCCCTAAGGTTTGCCACATTTTCTATAACTTCAGCAGTGTTAACACCCATCTGCAAAGTCTCTTCTACAAGACGTCTCCAGCTCACCCCACTCAGTACTGGAGTTGAGAAGAAAAGAAAAAAAATCCCTCCAGATGTTCAATCTCCAGATTCCGCCTCCCGTTTTCAGTCCCAATTTCGGTTGAAGTGTCCACAATTTTGCCATCATGCTGGTGCAGAATTTTCCTCAGGGCATGGGGGCTGCTTGATCCCCAGTGGAAATGTCGATGATGTGTTCCCCTTGGTAGACAGGCCCCAATTCAGCTCACTTTTCCTTGCTGAGTGGAGCAGCCTGGGGCTCTGGTCACACTGCCCCCTTGCTGGATCCCAGTGGGGCTTTCCCTTTGGAGAAGGTGCCGCTGCTCCGTGGATCAGTTACTCCGTCCCCCTGATCAGTCCAGCAGCAGGAGGGTGGGGATGCGGCTCTGCTCCCCCCCAGCAGTGGGGCAGGTCTGGGCTAGCTTTGGGGGGCTGCTGCCCTGCTCCCCAACAGCGAGGGGGAGCTGATCTCAAGTCACAGATTTGCCACTAGCACCCCCCGATTATCTCTGGGAGGAGGGGTGCTGCTGGGACCCCCCCGATTATATCTGGGAGGAGGGGTGCTGCTGGGACCCCCCCGATTATCTCTGGGAGGAGGGGTGCTGCTGGGACCCCCCCCCCCGATTATCTCTGGGAGGAGGGGTGCTGCCCCATACCCTGTTCATCCTGGAGGACGGGGGTTAGATCAGTTTACCTGGGGAAGGGGGACCCTTTGGTACCGGTTTGGGGGAGCAGGGGGCCAGGTCGGGGGGAGCCGTTGGTGCCAGGTCCGGGGGCCGTCGCGGGTCCCCCCCGGCCCCGCCCGTGCGGCTCAGGCGCTGGCCCCGACGGCCCGCGGGCCCTCGGCCGCCCGGCGCTCGGCGGCGCGCAGCAGGCTGCGCCGCAGCACCGGGTAGAGGCGCTGGCAGCCCTCCAGGCCGAGGCGCACGGCCTGGGCCCAGCTCTCGGGCGGGCCGCCCTGGCCGCTGCCCAGCAGCCCGGCCACCTGGTTGAGGCCGGGCATGAGGGCCACGGTGAGGCGGGCGGCGGCCGCGCGCTCCTCGGCCTCGCTGGGCTGCAGCAGCCAGGCGCCGCCGGGCCCGGGCGCGCGGCACAGGCCGCAGCCCACCACCAGGTCGAACATCTCCACGCCCGCGTCGGCCAGCGCCAGGGCGGCGGCGGAGAGCGCGGCCGCCAGCGCCGAGCCGCTGTCCTGCAGCACGAGCGCCGTGAGCTCCAGCCGCGCGCGCGGGTAGCGCGCCAGGCGCACGGCCGGCGCCAGCGCCTCCTGCAGCGCCAGGCCCAGCTCGCGCTCGCGGGCGGCGGCGGCGGGGCCGGGCCGCGGGCGCGCGCCGCGGACGGAGAAGGGCGCGCGGCGGAACTCGCACAGCAGCCGGCCGCGGCCCTCGGCCGCCTCACGCGGCCCGCGCACGGCGCACAGCACCTTGGTGCCGCCGCTCAGCTCCACGTAGGCCGAGCCCTCGGCCTGGCTCAGCAGCCCGGCCCGCGCCAGCAGCGGCCGCAGCGCCGCCGCCTCCCGGCCCGGGGCCTCCGCGTCCGCCTCGCCGGGCACCGCGTACAGCAGCGGGGCCTGCGACTCCTCCGGGCCCGGCACGCGCCGGTGGTCCAGCGCCATGGCGGCCTGCTGTGCTCCGCCGGGCCGCCAACAGGCAGCGGGGCGCTGCACGGGAGGGGGCGGGGCCGGGTTAGCGCGGGCCTGACCCTCCCCCTGGGGCCCCGTGGCAGGGACAGAGCAGGACCTGCATGGAGTGGGCGGGGCTGACCCTGTTCCCGCCGTGCCCCCCCCCGCTAACCCCGCACTCCCCGAGGTAGGATGTGTGAGGCCCACCCCGGCAGGGGTAGCTGGGGGCCAGGGGAGGTGAGTGATCCGCAGGCCTTGCCTGTGGGGTTTGCTCCATTGCGGTTAGTTCAGGCACAGGAGCTGCTGTCTAGCCTGGTGGCTGTGCTGAAGGAGAAGGGGACACGTGTTCCAGGGGTTCCTGGGGCTGGGCCCCGGACTGGCCGCCTTCTCCCTGTAACTTCCAAACACACTTGGGGCAGCACTTCAGAGAGAACTACAGGGTAGCTGGGTGTTTTTGTGCCAATCACTCCCTTCTCTGCAATCAAACACCCTGCCTAGCCCCTACTTCCCTAGAGATCACACCCCAACGAGGCTGGGCCTGACCAGAGACACAAGACAGTTCTGGGATTTTTCCAAGCTGGCACCCCTCTAACTAAATTGACTCAATTACATCAGTGCTAACGTCTACCATCCAGGCACTAGACCAGCACAAAACGGGGCTTATGCTGGTTTGGATTAGGTTTCTGTAGGTTGAATTGAGCCCTGGGGTACATTTGTAAAGTATCGATGGGGCTATACTTGCTCTGGTTTCCTGCACTTCATTCTTCCTTTCCTCATCCCTCTCTTTCTCCTTCATGGAAGCCTGGGGTCTGATTCATACAGGAAGCAGTATAAGGCCATTATAAGATATTACAGGGCGAGGGTCACTAAGGCCATAGTAGGGAGAAGCCACCCTCCAACCCTTCCCCTGGTGCAAGCCTCTCTGTATACATTGCTCCTTTCCCTACCGCTCCAGGTGCACAGTGAAAAGCAGTTCTTAGGCCAAATGAACCATGGGATTCATTAACTTGTTCTTGGCAATTTTTGCCAGCAGCAGGCACTACTGCAGAGGGCCAAATCATCTGATTAAGATGCTGCTCCCACACTAATTGTCCTCAGCAAAGAAAAATGGCAACTGTTAATTTTTAATTAACAATCCTTTAAGTTCACAGCACTCACTGCATGTGTCATTTTATTAACACACAGCCTAGTGCTCACAGTTCCAAGCAGAGGTAGGTTTGCCCAGCTAAAGGCAGGAGATATAGCTACAGATTAATGCAATATTAATATTGTCAAACTGAATAAAGAGCTTCCCATATTATCTACAGCTGGGTAACAGTGGTGAGGGACAAAATACTCTAGCAGCTCGGATCCCAGCTCCAACATCCATTCTCAGTACAGCTCATGCTTCCAGTGGTTGTAACAGAAAGGGGAGGTTGGTATGCGCAGAGTCTTGGCTTTGATGCATTTTAATTTATTAGAAGGTTGACAATATTTACTAATATTTAGCACGTTGGACTGTGCTCTGCAGCCTTTACATTAACTAGTTAATCCTCACAGCAGCCCTGGGAAGTAGGTCAGTATTAGCTCGATTTTAGACAAGGAACAGCAACAGAGGGGTGAAAGTGAAGTGACTTAACCAGGGCTCCGGCAGGAGACCTCAGAGCCGGATTAGGACATGAGTTGCTGGCTCGCTATCCCTTGTTTTGAGCACTACGGCATGATTCTGCTTGTAGTCTGCTAATGCCTCAAGCAGATGGATTCAGAAGGAATGACGTGCAGCACTGGTCTCTGCAGCCTCCACTAGAGTAAACTGTAACCTAGCAGCCAGGCTGAGGAGAATGAGGAGGGAGTTGAGAGCTTTCCCTTATGTGCCATGAGCCAGGGGCATTAGGTCAGTTCTTCAACTTGCCCAGGTGGAGCTTGGCAAAGTCTGTGGCCAGTTTCAGAGCCTCCTCTAAGCAGCCAACATTCTTGCCCGTAGCCTGGGCAGAGACATCTTTCCCACCACCTTTGCCATCCATCAGCCCCGACACCTCCTGCACCCACTGGTTGGCCTTCAGGCCCTTGTTGGCTGCCTCCTGGAAAAGCAAAAGAGTTCAGATTATTATAAAGACAGCAAGGGTTGGAGTCTATTCCAGTGACTGCTGGGGGAAAGCAGGATTTCCAGGCTCTGTGCTGTGGCTGACAGTGCCAGGGGTTGAAGGAGCTGTCTTTTCCAGGCAGGCAGGCAAGAGCCCGCATCTTTGTTTACATCAGTGGCTCAGACTACTGTACCCCTTTCAGGAGTCTGATTTGTGTTACATACCCCAAGTTTCACCTCACTTAAAAACTACTTGCTTCCAAATTCAGACATAAAAATACAAAAGTGTCACAGCACAGTAGTACTGAAAAATTGCTGACTTTCTCATTTTGACCATATAATTATAAAATCAATTGGAATATAAATATTAAGAACGGCCATACTAGGTCAGACCAATGGTCCATCTAGCCCAGTATCCTGTCTTCCGACAGGGGCCAATGCCAGGTGCCCCAGAGGGAATGAACAGAACAGGTAATCATCAAGTGATCCATCCCCTGTCACTCATTCCCAGCTTCTGGCAAACAGAGGCTAGGGACACCATCCCTGCCCATCCTGACTAATAGCCATTGATGGACTTGTCCTCCATGAACTTATCTAGTTCTTTTTTGAACCCTGTTATAGTCTTGGCCTTCACGATGTCCTCTGGCACAGAGTTCCACAGGTTGACTGTGCGTTGTGTGAAGAAATATTTCCTTGTACTTACATTTCAGTGTATAGTATACAGAGCAGTATAAACAAGTCATTGTCTGTATGAAAGAAGTAGTTACCTTGTGCAGTAACAATGGTTCTTCGAGATGTGTCCCCCTGTGGGTGCTCCACATTAGGTGTCGGTGCATCCTTGCACTGCAGGTCGGAGATTTCAGGTAGCAGTGCTTGGTCAGGTTGCGCATGCGCAGTAGTCATCTCTCGGTGCTGTTGGCGCCTCACGTAGCGTGCGCATGACCCAACTCTTTCAGTTCCTTCTTTACTGCGGAGCTCGAGGTACGAACTCCGAAGTAGGGGGGAGGAGGACAGGTAGTGGATCACCCACAGGGACACACATCTCAAAGAACCATCGTTACTGCACAATGTAACTACTTCTTCAAGTAGTGTCCCTGTGGGTGCTCCACGTTAGGGGTCTGTAAAGCAGTGCCCCACTGTGGACGGTAGGGGCTTGGGAGTTGTATGTTGTAGCAGAGAGCACAGTAAGGCCTAGTATAGCATCTGAGATTGCAAAACACTATGCCATCACCCAATGTGCTAAGATGTGCTCTGATGCCCTACATATATCGATTAGAGGGACATTGTTCAGGAAGGCTATGGATATAGCCATGGCACAGGGAGAATGGGATCGGATGCCTGGTGGAGGTTCCTTGTTGTGCAACTGGTAGCAAAGTTGGATACAGGTAGATAGTCTCTGGATCGATATTGCCCAGCCCTTGGAGCATTCTGTTATGGAGATAAACAGTCTTGGGGATTTGCGGAAGGGTTTGGTTCTGTCTCAATAGAACGCTATGGCTCGTCTGACATCTAGCGTATGTAGGGCGGCCTCTTGTGTATCCCCGTGTGGTTTAGGGTAAAATGTGGGTAGGTGTATAGTTTGAGTTACATGAAAGGACGTCGCTACTTTTGGTAAAAATTTTGGGTGTGGTTGTAAGATGATTTTGTCTTTAGTGAACACAGTGTAAGGACGTTCAGCCAGAAGTGCCCCGATTTTGCTGACTCATCTGGCTGATGTGATCGCTACTAAAAATGCAACTTTCATAGACATATGAAGGAGTGAACAGGTCGCCAGTGGTTCAAAAAGTGCTCTTGTAAGGCATTTGGTACATGATTCAAGTCCCCTGGTGGTGCTGGTTGTCGGACTTCTGGGTGCATGTTCTGTATAACAACGAGGAAGCGTCTAGTGGTTGGGTGAGTGAAGACTGACGTTCCCTCCACCTTATGGTGAAAGGTTGTAAATGCCGCTAGGTGTACTCTGACTGAGCTTATGGCTAAGCCCAATTCTTTCGAGTTCTAACATGTAATTTAATATAATCAGTAGAGGCGCCATGACTGCAGTTAGTTTTTGTTGGCACCATAGTGAGAATCTCTTCTATTTCTAGAGGTAGGTATGTCAAGTGCTAAATCTCCTGCTATTTAACAACAGCTGTTTCACTCTTTCTGAACAGTCCAATTAGCTATGTTGGAACCATGTAGGAGCCATGCTTTGAGGTGGAGTTTCGCCGGATTCGGATAGAGTCCAGCCTCCATTCTGTGAGAGGCGATCCATCCACAATGGAAGAGGTCATGAAGCACACACTATTAGGCGCGACAGGTAAGGGAACCAAGTCTGTCTGGGCCAAGTGGGAACAATCAGAATGATGTGTGCTCTGTCGGCCTGTATCTTGTGAATAACTCATGGGATTAGAGGTATCGGTGGGAATGCATACAGGAGTGATGTGTTCCACCATATGAGAAAGGCGTTCCCTAGTGACTTGGGTGCTAGTCCCCCTCTGGAGCAGAAGAGTGGGCACTTGTGCTTTGCTGCTGATGCAAACAGGTCTATGGATGGATAGCCCCATTTTTTGAAATATCAGTTTGAGGACAGTCATGTATTTCCCATTCGTGTTCCTCGGAGAAGTGTCTGCTTAACCTGTCCGCTGTTGTGTTCGGACACCTCGGAAGGTGATGCCGCAGTGGTTATGTTGTGGCGAATGCACTAGTTCCACAATTTCAGGGCTTCTGTGCAGAGAGAATGGGAACGAGCTCCTCCTTGTCAATTGATATAGAACATGCATGTTATGTTGTCAGTTAGTATGCGGATTGATTTGTTCTGTATGATCGGGAGGAAGTGTCAGCACGCATTGTATACCGCTTGGAGCTCCAGGAGATTGATGTGGAGCTGAGTTTCCATTGCTGACCACTTGCCTTGTATGGTGTGTTGGTCTAAGTAAGCACTACATCCTATCAGGGACGCATCGGTTGTGATTATTAGTGATGGAGGGTCCTGTTGGAAAGGGATCCCTGTGCAGATGTTTTCTGGTTTCGTCCACCAGTGTACTGACGCAATGACCTTTGAGGGTAGTGTCACTTTCTTGTTTAGAGTGTTTGCTGGGCTTGTACACAGTGCTCAGCCAGCCCTGTAGGCATATGTAGTCTTGCATGGTGCACGACGAACGTCGTGGCCGCCACATGACCTAATAGTTGTAGGCAAGTCCTCGCGAACGTTTGTGGGCTGCTGGTGACTGTCAATATGAGATTAGTTATATTTATGAACCTGTGGTTGGGCAGCATTGCTCTGGCCTCTGTGGAATCGCGGTAGGCCCTGATGAATTCCAGTTGTGTTGGGTTCAGCGTAGATTTCTGTATATTTATCTGCAACCTTAGTGTGTGGAACAGTTCGATGGTTGTCTGTACCATGCGCGTCGCTTCTTCCCGAGTCGTACCTTTCAGTAGGCAATCGTCTAGGTACAGGAAGATCATCACTCCTCTCCTTTGTAAGTGGGCTGTCACTACCACAAGGGTTTTTGAAAAAACTCGAGGGGCAGTGGAAATGGTACCAAAGGGTAGTACTCGGTATTGGTAGTGGTTGGACCCTACAGTGAATCTTAAGAATCGTCTGTGAGCCGGGTGTATGGTAATATGGAGATAGGCACCTTGGAGATAGAGGGCTGAAAACCAGTCCCTCCTGTCTAGTGTAGGGATAATTGTGGCCAGTGTGACCATCTTGAATCTGTGACTGCGCACAAATTTGTTGAGCTTCTGAAGGTCTAAGATGGGTCTCCATCCGCCGATTTTCTTTTTGGTGAAAAATAATGGGAGTAAAAACCCTTCCCTTTGTATTGATTTGTAACTTGCTCCACGGCACCCAATTGTAGGAGATGGTTCACTTCCTGTTGTAAAATGTGCTCGTGAGAAGGGTCTCTGAAGAGGGACAGGAATGGCATAACCCGATCTTATGATCTCCAGTACCCATTGGTTCGTTGTTATTGCTGCCCAAGCATAGTAAAATGGGCGCAGGCGGTGGCCAAAAGTTGAGGTAGGAGTGTCTAGCAGTGCTGTACTGTGGGGGAGGTCATTCAGACCCTCAACCAAGACTTCAAAACTGTGGCTCGCTTGCAGATGGTTGTGAAGACGAGGACTGGTTATGTGGAGCCCTACATCTTTGTGGACGTTGTTTGTTTCTGTTGTGATCGAACTGCTGTTGTTGTGGGTGTTGGAAAGATGTGTCTCTACCTTTCTGGTATGGTGTATACCAGCGTCGCTTATTAGGCAGAGTGTATATGCCTAATGTGCACAGGGTGGCCCGAGAACCTTTCATTGTGTGTAAGACCTCATCCCTTTATGTGCAGAAGAGCTTTTCCTGGTCAAACGGAAAGTCCTCCACCTTCAACTGGAGCTCTTTTGGGATCCCTGATGACTAACTAAGATGCTTTACGTATTACGACAGCTGTGGCCATTGTTCGTGCAGCAGTGTCTGCTACATCCATTGAGGCCTGTAGAGTCGTATAGGCAATTATCTGTCCCTTGTTCATGATGGCAGTGAACTGGGGACATTTGTCCTCTGGAAGGGCCTCTAGAAAGTCTTGCAGCTTGCTATAGTTATCAAAGTTGTATTTGCCAGGAGGGCTGAGTAATTGGCAACCCTGAATTGGAGTGTGGCTGACGATTACACTTGATGACCAAAAAGGTCTAATCTTTTGTGCTCCTTACCTGGGGGGTGGAGCGGAATAAGGAGTTGTTTGCTGCAATGGTTGACAGCTTCAACCACCAGGGAGTTGGGTTGTGGGTGGGAGAAAAGAAAGTCCATCCCTTTTGCTGGTACAAAGTACTTTCTGTCAGCCCTTTTACTGGTAGGTGGTACAGTTGCAGGGGTCTGCCATATATTCTCTGCCAGCTCCATGATGGCATCGTTGATAGGAAGTGCAATTTTTAATGAAGTAGATGTCTGCAATATTTGTAGCAGCTTGTGCTGGTTCTCTTGCACCTTCTCAAGCAGAATGTCCTGGCTGGCCTCTACTCTTTTGAAGAGTTCCTGAAACTGTTTCAGGTCATCTGTTGTAGTTGGAGGCGGTAGTATGACGGCCTCATCAGGTGAGGAAGATGAGTTATGAGCTGGTGAAATGCCTTTCTGCTCCTGTTCTGAAATTTCTTCCTCTTCTTCTGCCACCCCTTCGGGTGCCTCCGATGTTTCCCTGCTCGGGGAAAGTGGAGGAGAATGAATTTCCCATCAGGCTGGGGTAGAGGATCTACTATAGTGGGCTCTATATGCTGCCTAGGGGTCCCAGGGAGGCTACTGCATAGGGAGAGCCAGGGTTGCCCATACCATTGTTGCATCTCATGAGATTGGCAGGGATTGGTTCTGGCAGCTTCCCATGGAGGTCTCCTCTCTGTAGGTGAAGAGTGCTGGGAGGAGAACTGGCTACCCTGTGCATCCTCCCTCTTCATCATTAGAGAGACTGAGGCAGGCAATGTGAGGAGCTGCTCTGTTGGTTGGCCCAGTGATTGCTTGGTGCCGAGCAGCAGTGACTGCAGTACTGATGGAGACGGCTGTGTCTTTCTGATGCAGAAACTGTGGTGATGCAGATGTGGTCGGTGTCGTGCCATTATTACGGTCCACTTTTGTCGAGACAGTCAGTGCCATTCTCGGTCTGTCTGCCAGTGCCGACGAATGAGTCAGTGCCGATGGTGGCAGCATTGCCAGAGGAACTGGTCTCGGTGCTGAGTTCTGCATTGGAGTGGTCAATGTTGTGGAGGAGGCATGACGTTTTGACTCCATGTCGGTGCAGCGGGGCTTGGCAGAGGTCCGCAAGGGGACGATGCTCCAGAGCCTCAAAGGTTCTCCCCCAAACAACAGGCACACGATGCGTGGCCACTGGAGATAGGCATCACCTCGTGGCAAGATTCACATTTTTTAAATCTGGGCAAGCCGGGCACCATGTCCACTAAAGTTTCCCAATTGGGAAACGAGTGAAATCAATCTCTCCACCCCCCCACCCCACCCCCACACACACCCCCGCCCCACACACACACACAAATTTTTTTTTTGTGAACAACTGACTAGTTAAGAGTCTATGTACTAACTATCTAAGAACTATATAACTACAATCTAAAACTAATTTATTTCTAGGAGGAGAAAAATGAAGAGGCAGCACTGTCACTGAGCTCTGTCTGCAGTCGAGGATGGTTGAGGAGGCGGCGGCGTCACCGTGAGACTACTGCGCATGCGCGACCCGACCGAGCACTGTTACCTAAAATCTCCGACCTGCGGCGCAAGGACTCACCAACACCTAAAGTGGAGCACCCACTGGGACACTACTCAAAGAAGAATTTTAGTTTGTACTGACTTCACTAGTGCTTTTTATGTTGCCTGTTGTAAAACTAGGCCAGTATCTAGATGAGTTGCTGTATCCCCGGAAAACCTCTGCGTACCCCTGGTTGAGAACCACTGGTTTACATTAAATACATCCCGGGGAGAGAAAAGAGGGGTTGGGGGACGAGAAGCCTAGTACTTCACATGGTCTATAAATACAGCATCTAGGGTGAAAGGGCCGAGGGAGACACTGGGCCCCAATATATACAGGATAATATCAGTGAGATAGGGAAGTGAGAGTCAACTGAACATTTGGGGGGGGGGGGGGGGGGGGGGGGGGGGGGGGNCACGGGAAACAGGGAACAGAAGAGAGGTGAGTGGAATTCATCTAATGAATGGCCATGAGCCTGATCCAGAGAGAGAGAGAGTTCACTCCGAAGGCTTGTCTACAGAGTTTTTCAGGAACAGCTTTCAAAGTGGGTTAGACTACACTAGCAACAAGGCCCTCTTATTCCAGATGAAGAGTGTCTGCATGTGGTGTTATTCCAGAATAGCTGTTTCTTAATAACCTCCATTGTATAGCCCTGAAACTACCCAGGAGGTAGGTTTGGACTGAGTTACTGAAGTTATTCTTCAGTATGGCATCCCTTCTGCACCTTGTGCCTGACCCAATTCCCTCCCAGGCAGATCTAGGGACCACTGGCACAGAATTAAAGTGCTAAGCAAAGCAGCCGGCAGACATGTTCCTCACTGGAGCAGCAGGGAGCTCTCACTCATGGAATCTTTGCTGCATAGAGTTCACACCTGCCACTCTGCAACACCCAAGCCTGGCTCCAGCATCTACAGCTCATGTCACCTCAGGAAGCTCAGACTCTTGGTTTGCTCTTTGTAGTAAGGCGAAGCCCTGCACTTGCACCAGTAACAGAACAAAAAACTGGAATATGCGATTGGATGCCAGTGCAAGGCTGAAGGGGCGCAGTCAGAGTAAGAGGACAGGAATTAGAGGAAACACCAGGTAATACTCTAGAGCCTCTCTCCTCAGTGGCAGCTGCCCATTTTATGGGATCCTAATTCAAGGGTTTGTGTCTGTTCCCATTTTTTGATCTCGTGTCTTACAACAGTGGTCCCCAAGAACTTTTCAGGGTTGCACTACCCCTTACCCCTGTCCACCCCCCCACCCCCAACCCTGGAGCCGGGGTCAGGAGCGGGGCCACGGCTCCCAGGGGGAAGGGGTCCGAGGCTGGGGTCACACTGGGAGTGGGGCCAGGAACCGGTGCTGGGGGTGTGGCGGGGCTGGGTCCCTCCCCATGGGAGCTAGCCCTGGCCCCGCCGAACCTTCCTCGGTGCACCCCACAGTGGTGCACCCCACAGTTTGGGGACCACTGTCTTACATGGTGGACACCCCTGTGCATGAGGGGTGCAGGAATCCTGTAGTGGCCCCCAGCTGGTGGCGAGTGCTCTAACCCTCCATTTGAATGGCTGCAGGGTGGGCGCATGGATGGGTGCACACACACATGGTACTACCTGAGGTACTTGGCATAAGCAGGTGATCTTTCCAGCTTCATTATCCACTGAGAAGAGCATGGTCGCAGTCTGAGGGGAATAAGCCTTGAATAGCTTCAGAGATTCATTCAGGGCCTGTGGAGTGACACATATATACAGAGTCATGGCAAGAACCAGTCCATCCCAGTATACCTTCCACCTGGCCTCGGAATACACCGCACATTGAAGGCTCCCACACAGATTACTCTGAAGCCCCAGCCAGGACAGTCCCCAGTGGCCCTGAAGATAACTTGACACAAGCCATTGCGAGGCCGAGATACTGGATCAAGATCTTCCTCGTGCTTTTTGCCTTGAAGCAGCGAGCAGCACCTCTGCAGCACTCAGACTCTCAGGGGTGCAGCGTAGCCTGCATGGATCCTCTAGAGTTGACATGGCCTTCCATGTTTGCATCAGCAACAATGGCTTGTTGTCCCAGTCACCCCAGGCCACCACTTAAGAGTACTGTGCTTCTGAAGCCCACAGACTCTACTCCCGAGCTGTGCCAGCTCCCCAGTCCAGACCGAACTCTCAGCCTCATTCAGTTCCCCATCTTTGGTCACTTGAGGCCTCACAAATCTGCAGCTCTTCATCCACAAGAACAGTGAAACCATGGTTTGCAAGTGGGTGTAGCTCATATAAGCGAGGGGAGGGGAGAGCTGCTCAGAACAAAGTGAGGAGATGACCACCTTCTTAGCATGCATACAGCTTGGGGTGGGTGAAGGGGAACCTGCACTGGGAGACAGACCCTCTGTTGTGGCCTGCAGGACCTAAAAAGTGATACTTAGAATACTCAAGGAGCTGTCTGAGCCATTAGTGGTTATCTTTGAAAAGTCATGGAAGATAGGAGAGATTCCAGAGGACTGAAAAGGGCAAATATAGTGCCAAGCTATAAAAAGGTGACTAAGGAAAACCTGGGGAATTACAGACCAGTCAGCTTAACTTCAGTACTCTGAAAGATAATGGAGCAAATAACTAAGCAATCGTTTTATAAACACCTAGAAGATAATAAGGTGGTAAGTAACAGCATGGATTTGTCAAGAACAAATCGTGTCAAACCAACCTGATAGCTTTCTTTGACAGGGTAACAAGCCTTGTGGATAGAGGGAAGTGGTAAATGTGGTATATCTTGACTTAAGTAAGGCTTTTGATACATTCTCACAAACTAGGGAAATACAACCCGGATGGAGCTGCTATAAGGTGGGTGCATAACTGGTTGGAAAACCATTTCCAGAGAGTAGTTATCGGTGGTTCACAGTCAAGATGGAAGGGCATATCAAATGGGGTCCCACAGGGATCAGTTCTTGGTCCAGTTCTGTTCAATATCTTCATCAATGATTTAGATAATGGCAGAAAGAGCACACGTATAAAATTTGTGGACGATACCAAGCTGGGAGGGGTTGCAAGTGCTTTGGAGGATAGGATTAAAATTCAAAATGATCTGGACAAACTGGAGAAATGGCCTGAAATAAACTGGATGAAATTCAAGGACAAATGCAAAGTATTCCACTTAGGAAGGAACAATCAGTTGCACACATACAGAATGGGAAATTACTACCTAGGAAAGAGTACTGCGAAAAGGGATCTGGGGGTCATAGTGGACCACAAGCTAAATATGAGTGAACAGTGTAACACTGTTGCAAAAAAAGCAAACGTTCTGGGATATATCAGCAGGAGTGTTGTAAGCAAAACCCAAGAAGTAATTCTTCTGCTCTACTCCATGTTGATTAGGCCTCAGCTGTGTCCAGTTCTGGGAACCACATTTCCGGAAAGATGTGGACAAACTGGAGAAAGTCCAGAGAAGAGCAACAAAAATGATTAAAGGTCTAGAAACCAGCTATGAGGGAAGATTTTAAAAATTGGGTTTGTTTAGTCTGGAGAAGACAAGAAAGAAGGGACCTGGTAACAGTTTTCAAGTACATGAAAGGTTGTTACAAAGAAGAGGGAGAAAAATTGTTCTCCTTAACCTCTGAGGATAGGACAAGAAGCAATGGGCTTAAATTGCAGCAATGGAGGTTTAGGTTGGACATTAGGAAAAACGTCCTGTCAAGGTGGCTAAGCACTGAAATAAATTGTATAGGAAGGTTGTGGAATCTCCATCATTGGAGATTTTTAAGAGCAGGTTAGACAAACACCTGTCAGGGATGGTCTAGTTAATACTTAGTCCTGCCATGAGAGCAGGGAACTGGACTAGATGACCTTGAGAGGTCCCTTCCAGTCCTACATGTCACGGAGCGTGGGGGAGTCAGGGCCCGGCACCCCCGGCTTCCTGTGATTCACCATGACTCTCAGCCAGCCAGTAAAACAGAAGGTTTATTGAGATGACAGGAACACAGTCCAAAACAGGTCTTGCCGGTACAGACAACAGGATCCCCTTTAGTTAGGTCCATCTGGGGGCCCCAGGGAGGCCACAGCCCCGCTGGGAAGCCCAAGCCCTGTCAGGGCTCCCCTCTTCATTTCCAGCCAGCTTCCAAAACTGAAAACTCCTTCCAGGCGTCTCCTGTCTCCCTTCCCCCCGGCTCCTCCCCCAGCCTTTGTCCTTTGTCCAGATTCCCAGTCAAAGGTGTTACCTGGCCCTCCAACCCCCCTCCTGGGTTCTCATGTTACATGCTCAGGTATCCTTCCGTCCCCAATGCAGGCAGTCCCAGCCAAGCTCCCCTGCAACCTTCCCCCTCAGTATTCAAAGAACACAACAAAACATTCTCACTTCGTCACACTACGATTCTATGATTAGTGAGCAGAAGTGGGCTGCAGGGAGGGTGGGTGAGAGCGGAGAGGCTGCATGGACCGGCAAGAAATAAGTCCCTGAGCACCAGGCACAAAGACTTTCCAAAGCAGATGGAGCTCCCTCACTCAGAGAAAGATCTGGTGTATTTACAGAACTCCCAGGACAGGCTGTGTGTGTGGCTAAGCTGATGCACACGACTACAGCTGTACTGTTAGATGCTGCCAGCCCAGGGGGCGCTGTCAGGATGTGATAGCTGTAATCCCACTGTGTGCGCAATCCCCCAGGGGGGCACCTCCAGCACACTACTACACAAGGGACATGCCAGCAGCACAATGCAGAAAGGCTCCTGTACTCTGGTGATGGAACATAGCAAGGGAGATGCAACATCTGTGCAGATCGCAGTAATGGCCCCAAAAGAGAATTCTAGATCTAGAACAATGTTCTCCTTCCCCACAGAAGCCAACAGGTCTGCAGATACTATGGAGACGAGGGCTGTGTAAGTGGGTGGCTGGAGCTGTGACAGATAGGGCAATTTCCGGCAATATCTTTGAAAGTCTTATTGTATTAACTTGATGTATTATTGTGGGCCGGGATTGTATGGCTCTCTAGATTGGTGGGGAGGCCTGGGAGCTCCAAGGACTATATTGAAAAAGTGCCAAACACTGGACTCTGGGGACAAGAAGTCTTCGGTAGATTTCCTGCGGACTCCCGAGGGGAGGTTACTACAATTTCCTCCATCTCCAGTCATGCAAAATCCCAGCCTTTGGAAGCTAGGATCTAAGGCATGGATCATTGTCTGCTGATCACCTGTTCCCCGAGACTGGAGATCAGCCATTTCTTTATACAGCTCGGACCTCTGAACTGCCAGCCTGGTTCTGGTTTGGAGACGGAGACGGAGACAATTATGAACTTGTCACTACAGGGAAAACCCAGTTGTGGGTTCTGAAGGACTGACACCAGCCTCAGGATCTAGTAGGAGTTGGGATGACCTCCAGTGAACTTTTTAGCATGCCTATGAGTTTGGTTGTTTGTTTGTTTTTTTTAAATAGGATTTCTCTGTAATGCTCTCTCTTAAAAGTAAAGGTACTTACTCAGAAAGGGCTGCGTGCTAACTTATAACTGCAGGGAATGCACTGGGCATATGCTCTGGAGAGCAAGCAAAGTGCATACACTGGCCTTGTAGGCAGTCTGGTTTGCTGGAGATATCACAGTGTAGGCAGGGAAGAGTGCAGCCTTAAAGGTCCCCTGGAGGGAGTACAATGCAGGTCTCCGCCCAGGAGAGGTGACGGCTGGGAGATGGAAGTCTAGAGTGGGTGGCCTCCAGGGACCACAAGGGGGGAAAACAGGTGCAGTTACCCTGAAACTGACAGGAGGGTTGGCTGGAACGAGATCAGCTGGGAGGCTGTCCATGGAGAAATTTAACAGGGGCATTCAAAGTGGATGGCTGCAGCCTTGTTTACCACGACTGTCCATTTACGACTGGTGCTTGTCAGTGGTAGAGCTCAACCAGCACAGCCAAACAAGCGCCGCAAAGACGAAAGAATGGATTCAGCTCGTGGCTACTTGAGATGGAGGGGGATGGGAAACAAGCTTGCCCCCGCCTGTAACAAAACCAGCTGGACAGGCTACAGAATCCAAGAAATCAGAGCTGGAGAATGACACTCCACTCTTCCCTTGCGCTTGTCCTAGGCTCCACCTAGTCCCTGCCTGGGGGCCAGCACAGGACACGCTGTACTCACCTGGCTAGTTTTCAATATCCCATGTGACAGAACTTCCGCTGCTTCTCTGCAAATCTTCCTGTTCAGAAATGTTTCCAGCCTGTATTTTCCCCTTATTCTAGCTACCTCCTTGGGCTACCCTTACTTGGGTCACTTAGGAAAGTCACAGAGATTGGAAGCTGGGATGTGGAAGGAGAGGAGAGCTAGAAGGAAAAATAACGGAGATCCTCACCATTCTGGTTATGTTTAGGGTGGGCTTAGTTAAACCAGAAGGAGGTGTGCAGAGACCCAGCACATGAACAGCAGCACACACCACTCCCCACCCTAGTCTGTACCCCCGGATGGAGGCTCTCAAACAGGCTGTGTAATGAGTATGCTGCGGAAGTGTCCGTCTGCCCAGAGCACAAATTCAGAGGCTAGGTTCCAAGCTCCCCAGCCATGTGTATGGATGGGGCCTGGAGAGGCTGTTCTGCCCTGGTAGCTGGGTTACCTTTGCTGAAGCTCCACTCTCCAATTCCAGGACCACCAATGGCTGGTTAGGATGACTGTCAATGAGCTGCTTGGTCTTCTCCAGCACCTGCGAGAACAAGTGGAGAGTCAGACTGTAAATAGGTGCGTGTCGCTTGGACACAGGAGGTCCACTAGTGACAGGGAAAGATTTCAAACCTCTGCCAGCTGGAACTCCCCCATCCCTGATCATTCTGCCCCAATCCTACACGGAGCCAAACACTGGGCCAGCCAGGAGTGCAATGCAACCCTTGAGTGTGTGCAGAGGAAGATCTGTGTATGTGACCCAAGAGAAGGTTGTGCTGTACACAGCCTCCCCAATGCAGTCACCAGTTACCACGTGGAGTCAGAAGCAATAACTACCAGTCCATTCAGCTGCAACCCATAAATACCCCACATCAGGCCTTGGGCTGGCCCTGAAGCATTTTCCAGGAACTAACGTGGCTCACCCACCTTTCTGTCCAACAGCACCCCTGGTGGTCAGCTGAAAACATTTATTACTGTTACAGAGGACTGTCCAACCTCACTGTAGCAGTGGAAGAAGGAAGAGGAGATTGCGAAGGGGAAAACAGAGACTTTGACTGGAAAAGGTGGGTGCCAGCTAGACCCCCGCATTTAGGCAGCACAGGCCCCTTCCACAGGAAGGAGAGCAGTATACATTTGTTTGAGTTGGGAGCAGGAAGCAGAGCCCACACAGATGTCCACCATAACCCCCATCCCACCAGCGTTATCCAGCTGGGCTAATGGGCTCACTCGTTTCTGCATGTCTGCTTTGCTTGTGCGGTCCAGGTCATCCATAACCTTCTTCAGTGCTCTGAGCGCCTCTCTCAGCTCATCCTTCCGCCACTGTGGGATAACTGCGGTAGCCAGTGTCTGGAAAAAAGAAGAGGGGGGTTCAGGCTCAAGGCCTACCACAACAGGAGGCCGAGGTTTCTGTGCTCCCCACCCTAATGAACTGACTTTAAACCCAAAAAGCCACTCAAGCAGAGAACCCAGCAAGAAACTCCCTTCCCAACGTCACACATGAGAGAGAACGAGGTGGCATTTGCTCAATCTGCAATGCACAGTCCACCTAGGATACTTCTGTGGCCTCCATCACCGTAGTGTCCCAGCGCCTCCCAACCTCTAACAGATTTAGCCCCTCAACACCCATGAGAGGCAGGACAGGGCTATTCCTGCTATTGGAATAGTGGGGACTGAGGCACAGAGAGATCCAAGGTCACACAGGACCGTGGCAGAGCAGGGAATTGAACCTGGGTTTCCCAAGCAGCACTTTAGGCACTGGACATAGGTCCCATGCACCCTTGGGTCCCAACTGCTAAGTGACTTGCTTTGATTTAAGAACCCAGGCTAAGGCATCTCACTCTTCTCTGCTCCTGCCAGTCTGATGCAATGCTCCTGGAGGGGCTGGGGTCCCAACCCTACCTCACTGAGGTCTGCAATCTCCTTCTGCACATCCTTGTTGGGAGCAGTCTGGACCTTCACTTTGGCATCCAGGGCAGAGAGCGATTTCATGAGGCTGTCCGCATTCCTGAGTGCCTGAGAGAGCAGAATTCAGTTCTTAGCTCCATTGGAGGGCTACCGAGCGCTGGGCTGTCCAACACCATGCGACAAAGGACAGAAATACTACAACCCACGAGAGAGAGATGTTCCCATAGGGAGCTACAATGAAGATCTCTCAGCAGCAGAGCTCAAGAAGGTGGTGCTTGTCTATTAGCCAATCTCACACCCAGTACCTGCCACTCCCCTCCTAGTACTGGCCTATGTCAGATGCTTCAGAGAAAGCCATTAAACCCCACAAAGATGCACCTCACTGACCCTGGGAGAAAACACCCTCTTGACACCAGCTGGGGACCAGTTTACATCACCCAGCACGAGGACTGGAACTCGTGTGATGTTTAGTCTTTGTTCACATAATTAATTGCAGCTGACAATATAAGTGTTGTCCCAAGAGCTCTGTCTCCACAGCTCTGCTCCAGGGCTGTGTTCTTTGTGCCATTTGCTCAGTAAGCACAGAGAACACTTACAGATCTATCGTACCAAGAGCTGAACTACTTCCCCGGGAAAGCATCGTCCCATAAGACACCAGCCCAGGCATGGAAGTGCAGCCACTACAAAGCTAGCAGGAAGCATTTCTTCTCCATTTCTCTCACCCCTTTCACCACCCTTTGCCATCCTTCCTCCCACCAACCTGGCTTGGCATGGCCTGGCAGGAAATCAGACTGTAATCACTCCTGTTGCACTGCCAGTCTGACTGACACAGCTGGAGGGTGTGCAAGTGTTGCATGGAAGGCTCCCCAGCGCCACCCTCTGGCTGGAGGCCTGGCCAGGGAACCTCCCACACAGTTCTCCTAGATCTGCAAGGGCATCGCTCGCTTCCCCCATCGGGCCTGCAGCTCTGAAACTAAAGTTAGAAGCTGTAAATGCTGCAGGCATCTGGGGTCAAGTGCTCAGTGGTATCACCCCAGCAGAGTCAGTGGTGCAAGGACCATTTAAACCCAGTGGAGGATCTGGCTCTTAATCTTTAATACAGATGAAAATCTCTTGTCCACGATCGGATTGCCACACGCACATGCTCCAGGAGGCTACTCACAATACTTGGATTTCACAACGATCCCCCCCGCTTCTCTCTCCACCTACCTTCAGCGCCTCAGCACCAGTGATCGCAACTATTCTCCGGATGCCTTTAGCAATCGCTTCTTCAGAGGCGATCACAAAAGGGCCAGCATGGCTTGAGTTCTGCAGGTGTCTTTGGAAAGAACAGACAAGGTGAGATGGCTAAAAATCCTATCACTGCCCCCCTCCCCCCCCAATCCTCCTTCTGTTCAGATACTCACGTCCCGCCGCAGAACTCGACGGAAGTGATGGAGCCAGCGGCGCTGGAGGGATCGGCCAGCATGTCCTCCACGGGGATGCCAATGGAGACGACACGCACGGGATCGGGGTAGGTCTCATCAAACACGGCCCGCAGGCCCTGGATAGCTTTTGCTGCTGCCAGAGGGCAATCCTTGGCATACACAGCCTGGGGAGGTCAAAGCAAGGGGGATCAGATGGGCACTGCCAGCACAGACAGAAATGCAGATACAGGTTAACAGCTGTAACCAAAGCATCAGAACTTTTCATCTCACTTTCAACAAACAACAGTTGCATTTGTCTCTGGGTGAGCAGCCTCAACTCTCACACCTTCTCCTCTGAGATATACGCCCGTTCTGTGCTAACCGCTGCTTAGAGAGTTAGATTCATAGCCTGACAGATTTCAGCATCCAAATAAGCCTATGGCTAATGGCTCATCAATGTCCAGCGACACCTGTGTGCTTTTCCAAACCTGGAGAACAGTGACCATGAGTACTCTACTGGCCAGCCCACCAAAGAGATGTCATGTACACTGACAACAGGTGCAGTGAATAAAGAACAGCCAATTTATATTCTGGGAAATATTGATGAGGCTCACAGAGTTCAGTTTAAACCTGTATTTTCCAGTGAAAATAAGGCCACATCTTACCAGGAAATCTGAGTTTACACCAAAGAGGCCAACAAAGAGCAGCTCCTTACCCTCCAGTGACTGGTTCTTTGAGATGTTGTACTCAGTGTGGCTCTCACTCAGTAGCAGTGCTATGAGAAAGAATCCGCTCTGAAACCCGAGGTGCAGATACCCCTAGGATGGGATGCACACTGACACACACTTGAGGAACGTCTCTTGCTGAGATCATGATCCTCATGCTCTCAGCTTTGCAGTATCATTGCATCCCGCTCAGGACTGCGCCACATTACAGATCAACACTGGCCACCTCCAGACCCAATCTAACATGAAGGGCATGCAGCTAGAAGACAGGGAGCCAGCTCCCGTAGCAGGAGATAGTCAGGTCATGTCTGAGATGAAACCTCTACCCATGAAACATGGGCAGAGCCATGCAGGGTGATCTGCTGTGAGGGGATAATGGGGATCCTTGATCTGCTCTGGTCAGCCAATTCCACACTTGCTCACACTGCACAACTGACAGTCAAGAGGGTGGGACGATACGGAACTGGGCTGTCAAGGCAGCGTGCGTCCTTCTGCCTGCCCCGCTCGACATCAGCACCACATTTTTTCTGCAAATTAATGCCCTGATTCTCCACTTGGCCCAGGTTTCGGAGGTAGAGAAGGAGTGTGTGTAGCATCACCACCATCACCACAGGGGAGTGAGGTGGAGGGTTAACTCAATGGACCGAGCACATTGGCAAGCTGAGCCCGCGGCTCCCACCATCAGAGTCCTCCAGCAAGCGCCCTCTCCCCAGACCCAGAGGCGGCACCCCTGCTCAGGCACACCTTGGCTTCCTTTATCATTTGGTTGGCAATCTCTTCTGTTTTCTTGATCTCCTGGGTGGACATGGCTCCCCTGGCAGTGAAGTCAAATCGCAGCCTGTCTGGGGCAACCAGGGACCCTCTCTGGTCGGCATCCCCCAGCACCGAGCGCAGGGCAAAGTTGAGGATGTGGGTGGCAGTGTGGTTGCTCATGATGGGTCGCCGTCTTGGCTGCAGGGAGCAGAGGGAAAGCAATTATTAAAGGGCTCTGTGTTGGAGGAGCTGCCACGTGCCTCCTGCTTACACACCGTTGGCCTAGCCCAGTGAGAACTGCCTATTCATGGGACAGAGAAGCAGGAGGTTACAGCTACAAATCAGTTCTGCTTCAAGAGAAATCTGGGCCAATGCAGGATAGAGAGACCAAAAGCAGCTTCTGTCTTGAGGCTGCTCTGGGACCAGCATCAAGGAAAACAGTCTCAATCCAGTTCCCAGGACCCCTGTCACAGAGACCATCTCCCCAACTGTCCCGCTGGTTGGCAGTGCTTGGTGAGAGGCCGTGGAGGGGGCGAGGCACAGTGGGGGCGTGCACAGGGAGTGCCAGGCTGCCCACGTACAGGAGAGAAGAAGATTTTACATGCTAGGTTTCAACCAAGTATCTTCTACCAACATTGAAGACACCCGAGAGAAAGAAAAATTTCTTCAAAAAAGAACTAGGTAAGTTCATGGAGGATGGGGTCCATCAATGGCTATTAGCCAGGATGAGCAGGGATGGTGTCCCTAGCCTCTGTTTGCCAGAAGCTGGGAATGGGCGACAGGGGATGGATCACTTGATTCCCTGTTCTGTTCATGCCCTTGGGGCACCTGGCATTGGCCGCTGTCGGAAGACAGGATACTGGGCTAGATGGACCCTTGGTCTGATCCAGTCTGGCTGTTCTTATGTAACTGAAACCTCGTAGAGGCCAGGGCAGCTGGACAATCCCTTCCTAGCCAGGATTTCACTAGTGCCCCAGTCTAACCCACATCGCATTAACCCTTTAGGGCAGAACACAAATTCCAACCGCCAGCTCCTGGGGGACTCGTGGCTCAACCTTAGCTCTGCTAAATGACATCTGCAAATCCAGGACTACGATCCAAAGCTCTCCAGGAGGTAAGAGTTCTCAGTCACACAGCATGAGACCATTGCACGCTGGACAAAGACCCAGATCTTCTGCTGGGATGCCCTGGTGGGAGCAGGCAACGGCCTCAGAATGGTGGAAGAAAAGGAGACACCAATCTCTCACGGGAAAGAGAGATGGTGTCACCCACCGTAGCATTACTCTAACTCACCTCGTCAAGATACAGACGGACTTGGTCTCCCACTTTCAGGCTCCCGTAGACCATTCCTATGTGAAGCACATAGCCCCCCCGGATCTGCACGTTCTTCACCGTGAACTCCGTTTTCTGTACCAGACGGGGGAGAGCACAGACAGCAGGGGAATTGTTATTATGCCACCCAGAATCCTGGATGGCAACTGAAAAGCCACCAGAAGAGTAAGTCCCAGGAACACAGGCCTCTCTGGTAGCATGAGTGGGTCGGCCAACTCTCTCTGGGGACTGACAGTTGCAGTGGGAGTGGAGGACAAACAGTGAACTAGAAAATTAAATTAAGTCCAAGGAGGAAAGGTGGCTCTGGGGAGTGCAGTGCAGAGCTCAGTTAAGCCCTGATTCCAATCACTGAACAACCGGCCATTACCGCTTGGCAGGTCAGGATCACGGACAAAGCCAAAGAGGGGACCTGCAGATTTGGCCTCCATCACATGTGAGCACTCGATCATCTGTACCGTTTACCTGCACACACCCCTGGGAGGCAGGTCAGGGCTATTCTCCCCATTGTCATCGACAGGATTAAATTCAATAGTGCAAACTACTTCACTTTGGCA
>QXTE01000038.1:12004990-12017645 GCA_003942145.1 Platysternon megacephalum | reverse complement strand
CCTGCCTAGACGCTAAAACCTGATACAAGGATTTGCTTTGCCTTTCGTAGCCCACTGGAACAGGAGACTTTAATCCAATTTAAGAGTACTGGTTTATTTGTATTTTTTTTATTGATTCCCTATTGTTATAAGAATGAATGTTGGTCACACTGCTGTAGTGCAAACAAGGTGTTCAGATAGTGCCGTGTAAGAGGTCATAAAAGTACAGAGATTAGACAGACAAGAACACAATTCTACAGAGAGCTTTTCACATCCAAAGTGCTTTACGAACGTTAGCTAATTAATCCTCTCAACATCCCTGGGAGGCAAGGAGGCAGCTACCGGCTTTTTCCACCCATAAGAGTCTCAAGTGCTTTACTATCCGATGCTCAGATACGTCCTCCTTTGTTTTTGCATTTTTACTTTCTATCAATGGCCCCACTGCTGTGAGGTGGTATACAGAATTTTCTGTCTTAGGCGACTGACTTATGCATCTTATTACCATGCTCAGGGTCTAATTGATCATCAGATTTGGGGTCGGGAAGGAATCTTCCCTCAGGTCAGATTGGCTGAGACCTTTGGGGCTTTTCACGTTCCTCTGCAGCATGGGGGCGTAGATCTCCTGCCAGGATCATCTGGGCATTGTTAGTATATAGGCTTATTTGTCAGTCTGGGATAGAATTTTGGGTTTGACCTTTGATACTCTTATATCTTATACTAATGTGTGTGGACAAAGACTGTGTATGTTTCTTCTGCCTAGTCAGATGGGTTTGTCAGTACAGTGGGAACAGATAAGAGCAGTTCAAGTGTTACAGGGCATGGTGGGAGTGTAATATATGAGCACATTTTAAGACTGCCTCAACCCCTATCTCAAGGCAAAGTCAAGCAACCAGTTAGGAGGGGCAAGGGGGGATTGGGAGGAAGGTACAAAACACTAAAAGACCAAAGAAATGCCCATCCCTGACTGGAGCACAACCTCACTCCTTACCCCTCCCATGGGGTACAAAAGAGGGGGGATGAAGACCCCTGACACAAAACAGAACATGACCCTAAGTTGTAAGGGGTGAGAGTGTGGGCATACATGTCAGGTATACTTGGGCCTGCTAAGAAGGGGGGGAATGGGGAACGGGGACACAGGCAAGGCTCTGTGGCGTTAGAGCTGGGAAGGGGGACACGGGGTAAACGCTCTGCGGTGTCAGAGCTGGGAACAGAACACTGGGAAACAGACTCTACCGGCGTGTAGAGCTATGGATATGCTTGCTTGGAACTAACCACAACAAACACCGCATTGCCTGCACTTCAGACTTCGGCTTTCTGTCTGCGTGACAAGACCGGGGCAGAGGGTGAAGGGAAAGCCCTCTAACCAGCATAACCAACCTAATCAGTTCCCTGCCATCACAGGGAACTTGGGCATTAGTGGCATCACAGTCACTCCCATTCTCTGCCTGCAGCACACGACAGTCCTTGTGTTAGCCTCCCAAGGACTGGTTTAACTGAGGTCATTGGGCCCAATGTAGAGGTATTTGGGTGAAGTTTAGTGGCCTGAAGGTCAGACGAGATGATCTGATGGTCCCTTCTGGCCTTAAACTTCATGAAAGCTCTGCTTAGATTCCAGATCCCTGTTGACCTTGAAGCTTACCTTGAAGTAATCTCCAAATGACCAGGACCCCAGCATCTCAAAGAAGGTGTGGTGGTAGACGTCTTTCCCCACATCATCCAGGTCGTTGTGTTTGCCCCCAGCTCGGATGCACTTCTGGGTATTGGCGGCTCTGGTCAGTTTAGCCATGGGGTGGGAGGGATCAAGGGTATTGAGGAAGATGGGTTTGAACTGGGAGGAAATAGCAACAAGATGATTTAAACTTAAGAACTCACCTAGGCAGCGAGCACTCTGTGGGTCAGTATATGTGGGCCAATAAGAACATGCCCCATGCGTGTATTTAGAAATGCTGAGGTTGCCACTCCACCAGACTAGGGCACCTTTCCATCACTCCTGCCAAACCAGGAGCAGTACTGGTGGACTCCCAGGGGTGCCGCATCCACCTGTCTGTGCCCAGGAGGGCAATTATGCTCCTCCCCTCCCCCCAATTCAAATAAAAGACTACCAACGTTTTTTAAAAACAGGATTTGTTTGCTTGGTGCTAAGGGCCTAATCCAAACCGCGCTCTAGTCTTGTCCTGACTGCCTGGGTACTTGGATCAGGCCCTAGTGACGCAATGACAGAATGGGAATGAGGAAAATGCTGCCTGGTGCACAGAACGGAAATGTCTCTGAAGAGCCCTGTGTGTGTGTGTGTGTGTGAGCAAGTCTCCCCCGAGGAGCAGGGAGCAGTCTGCACCTCCACCAAGGATTCCGTATGGGGAGGGAGGGAGGCTTTAAACACCAACCACGGCTTAGCAGAATCATTGTGGAGAAAAGCTGCCCAGGGATGTGCTGATTTAGTACATCCCCCAGGTGCCATGGCCAGACTCCATTCCCAGCCAGGGCTGCCCCGCGCCGGGCCCTCCAGTATCCAGGGACATCGTATCTAACATTATCACATCACAGCACTGGGAGCCCACAGCCAGGGGAACTGTTGGAGCAATTCAGGCCCATTATATCTCACCAGAATGAATTTCAGCATGATACGTACTAGCCACAATATACACGGCTAAGCACCCCTTAGTTCTTTGGTCCTGCAGAAAGCACAGGACAAGTACCAAAGTCACACAGTCCTGGGGGAGAGTCCTACCTGATTCATGCCAGCATTGGCAAAGAGCAGCGTAGGATCGTCCAAGGGGATAGTCGCAGATGAGTGGACATAGGTGTGCTGGTGCTCCTTGAAGAAATCAATGAACTTTTGCCGGATCTGCCTAGCTGACAGTGTAGTTTCCATCCTGAGATCACCACGCAAAGCTGGCAAAAGAAAAAAAGAGAACGCAGATGGGTGAAGGACACATTCTGCTCAGTTTAATGGGACAGTAATGAATAAGGATCCTGGGGAAGGGGCAACTGGGATGTAATTCACCCAATTCTTTTGTCTGGGTCTCATGAAAGTTAGGATTTTCAGATGTTAATTTCTAGTCTCACTTGTTTCCAGGAGTGATGTGAGAGTCTCACTGTGCCATAAATGGCACTGGGCTAAAGGATCACAGATTCCACAGCTTTAAGGCAAAATATCCCCTCCAAACTTGCGTGGTGGATACCAAAGCATTAAGTCAGATTGAGCATGGCTCCTCTAGGGAGGGGCCCTGAGTCACAGACACAAAGGCCTGCAGTACTGGTGACTCTATGCGGTGGCTCATGAATGCCATCCAACAAGGATCACATTGCCTTGCAAATACAATAGACAGAAAATGGGTTTTAAGTGATCACTGCATGCTCTACAAACCCCGAGTTAGGGCTGGCAATTCAGTAATTCACTTAGCAGGAAAAAAAGGGAAGAGATTGTTATAGTTTAAAGAAACCCTAAACACCAGGATGAAAGGAAATCGAGACTTAAGGATCCTGCACCAATCATCACTATCCTACAGCAAATTGACTGCCTGCCCTTCTCCCCAGAGAGCACTGGCTGCTTCCCGCTTCACATGCTGCAGTCCCTGAACGTGTGCATGGGAGAACTGATAAGCAAGGTCTACTCCAGCTGCCAGGAGACAGCAGGCAGAAGTAGGAAAGGGGTCTGAATGGCTTCTTTCTGGCTGCTTCTCCAGAGCCACAGGAGTAGCAAAGGAACCAGCAGCATGATTGTCGGTGCAACACCCCTTCACCAGCCCGCACTATTGCAGTTCCCACCCAGGCCCAGATTCACAAAGGCATTTAGGCACGAATGGGAGCTAGGTGTCTAAATATCTTAGAGGAGCTGAGTCTTGGAGTCCATTCTGGAACCCTCCAGAGGAATTGAGAGAGAAAAAGGTGTCCCATTTTCACAGCCAGGAGACCAAGCAGAGAATCTGCCTGTCCACCACTCAAGTCATTAGAGCAGCAGCCGCTCTGACTCTCTCTGAGAAAGAAAGAAGAGGCTGGGGTTGGAAGCGAGGGGAAAAAAGCTAAATTGAAAAAAATAATAATAAAAAAATAAATCATTTTTGAAGTGCACTAAGACGCCTACTGGCATTTTAGCTGTCAGGCTTTTTCACTTCTCTCAGAGCGAGGATTTTGACAAGAACCACCCATTTAGCAGCTTGGCCAAAGGTCACTCGCAGAGCAAAGAATTGAACCCAGGAGTCCTGACTTCCAGTCCCCTGTTCTAACCAATACCCCTCACAGCATATGCAGATGGAAAACAGGCTATGCCATTTTAAGCAGGGCTAAGATGATGCAACAAGACCCCAAACAATTACAAATAGGGAAACAACCCCAAAGCACCTGGCATTGGCTACTATGAGAAGACCATTGGTCAGACCCAGCATGGCCTTTACGTTCTTAAAGTACATTTAAAATGCAGGCCCACAGAGCCTGACATTTGGGAGATCTGGTTTAAACTATTATAGGCAAAAAACGGCACTTAGATCTACTCCAGAATGCCATGGAGAGGGTGCAACCAGAGCCACGCCATGTGCAGCACGAATACATGCTCCCTGTATGCCAGGAGGTCCCGCGTCCCCGCCAGGTCTCCCCAGCCCACCCCTGCCCACCCGACGTGACGTGGGGTTCCCATCCCTGCGGCCACGTGGCGCGGCCACGTGGCACGACTCCCCAACCCTCGCTCCCCGACCCCCGCCACCCTGAGCCAGACTCCCAGCATGCCCTGCGGCTGCGGCCCTGGAGCACCAACCCCAGGGGATGCTGGGAGAGTGGCTCAGGAAGTGGGGGCACCGTGGTAATTGGGGGGGGGTGTCCTGCTCCCTGCCGGCATGCTGTAGCCCGGTCCGGTCTCCCCCACCCAGCGCCAGCCCCCCCGGGCCCGCCAGTCTTTACCTCTGCCCCGCACCGCCACCAGCAGTACCGCCACCAGCACGCCTCACCGCGCAACCTAACCCGCTGCAACTCCCGCCCCGCCCCCACACCAGCCTAGGCGCAGGCACCGGCCAGCGATTGGTCTCTGCCGCTGACAGTCACCCGCGGGGTCCCTGGGGCGGCGAGTTTGTGACGTCACGTGGAAGGGGGCGGTGAGGCGGCTGATGCAACGGCAGTGAAACGGCCTCTTGTGGGGGAGGGGACAGAAGGCCGCCATCTTAGCTTCGCACTGGGCGGGGCCAGCTGAGAGCGAGGGGCGGGAGTCCCCTGGCGGCCCGGGCGGGGGCGGCCGAATTGCGCCGTGGGGCTCCCCGGGCTGCCCAGGCAGCGGCAGCCAAGGCGTGGGGCAGGGATCCCCCAGCGGCTCCGGCAGCGGCGGCTGGAGCACGCGGTGGGGCTCCCCAGGGCGCACACGCGGCTGGGGCGCGGGACAGGGATCCCCTGGTGGCATGGGCAGCGGCGGCTGGGGTATGGCTCCGGGGGTCTCCTAGCGGGGCAGGGGCTGGGCAGCAGCGGGGGCTTTCCGGCTCCAGGAGCAGCAGCTGGGCAGCGGGGATTTTCTCGGGGGCAGACCTGCTGCAGCTGCTGGTGATCGGGCAGGTTCCCTGCAGCTGCCGCCATCGGGGAGAGGTTTCTCCGGCGGCTGGAGAGCGGGGTGTACGTTCCCTCTCTGGGTGATGTCTCGGGAGGTGGGAGCTGCCCATAGCAGCATCTCGCAGTGGGTCCTTCCTGTTGTTGCTCGTCTCTCTGGAGCTGCTGATTTGCCATGTCGCCAGGACCCCGAGGGTCTTTCTTGGGGGGGTGTCCGAAGAGTTCTCTGGGGAGGACTAGGAGCAAGGGCTGGGAGCCTGTGCCGAGCAGCAGGATGTGCTGGAACGGCCGTCTGCTTCTCGGGCCGTGTTTTAGGGGCAACGGGCTGCATCTCAGGACATGGTTAGTTCTTATTTGGAGTGGTAGGTGTAGTGTATCAGTGTAGTAGGTTATCATAGAAGAAGATTAAAATGATAACAGATTTAAAGTTTTATTAGAGAATGTTTAAAAATAAATGTGTTCAAAAACAAAGTGTTCAAAATGTCAGTCAGTAATCATTGGGGGTAGCATACAGAGTATAGGGGGATGTAGAGCAAAGGTGCCCAGTCCCGTGTCGGAGGCGTCGGTGAACACCATAAAGGGCTTGTCAAAGTCTGGGTTTGCCAGAACCGGGCCACTGACCAGAGCCTCCTTCAGCGCCCGGAGAGCCTCCTGGCACTCCTCGGTCCAGACCACCTTGTCTGGCTTCCCCTTCTTGCACAGCTCAGTGATGGGGGCAGCTATGGAGCTAAAGTGGGGCACGAACCTTCGATAGTACCCCGCCATCCCAATAAAGGCTTGGACCTGCTTTTTGGTTTGGGGAGCGGGCCAGTCTCTGATTACCTCCACTTTGTCTGGTTCCGGCTTTAGGCAGCCGCTCCCCACCCGATGACCTAGGTAGGATACTTCAGCCATCCCCACCTTGCACTTCTCGGCTTTTACAGTCAGCCCAGCCTCCTGGAGTCGGTCCAGCACTTGTTTAACCTGGGACACGTGACCCTCCCAGGTCTGGCTAAAGACACAGATGTCGTCAATATACGCCACGGCAAAACTCTCCATCCCCCTCAGTAGCCGATCCACCAGGCGCTGGAAGGTGGCTGGCGCTCCCTTGAGGCCGAAAGGTAGGGTCAGGAACTCAAAGAGCCCCAGCGGGGTGATAAAGGCCGACTTCAGCCTGGCATCTGCATCTAGCGGCACTTGCCAGTAACCCTTTGTAAGATCCATAGTGGTGAGGTACCGAGCGCCTCCCAGCTTGTCTAGGAGCTCGTCAGGCCTGGGCATGGGGTAGGCATCGGATACCGTGATGGCATTGAGCTTCCGATAGTCCACACAGAACCGGATAGATCCGTCCTTTTTGGGGACCAGCACCACCGGCGAGGCCCAAGGGCTGGAAGATGGCTGGATCACCCCCAAAGCCAGCATGTCCTTGACCTCTCTTTCCAGGTCCTGAGCCGTTTTCCCTGTGACTCGGAAGGGGGAGCACTTTATAGGCGGGTGCGACCCTGTCTGCACCCGGTGGACAGTCAGATTAGTGCGTCCAGGCTGGTTGGAAAACAGCTGTCGGTACAGATGCAGCACCCCTCTGATCTCAGCTTGCTGGGCCGGGGTCAGCTGATCAGAGAGGGGAATTGTTTCCAGGGGGGAACCAGCTCTTGTCCCAGGGAATAGATCTACTAAAGGGTCATCTCCCTGCTCCTCCCACTGTCCACACACGGCCAACACCACATTCCCCCTGTCATAATATGGCTTCATCATATTCACATGGTACACCCGGTGGTGGTGCGCCCGGTTCGACAGCTCCACCACATAGTTTACCTCATTTAGTTGCTTGACAACCTTGAAGGGACCTTCCCAGGCGGCCTGGAGTTTGTTTTTCCTCACGGGGATGAGGACCATCACCTGATCCCCGGTGGCGAAGGCGCGGGCCCGCGCCGTGCGGTCATACCAGACCTTCTGCTTCCTCTGGGCTTTGGCCAGATTCTCCCTGGCCAGGCCCATGAGCTCTGCCAGTCTTTCCCGGAAGGTCAGGACATACTCCACCACTGATTCTCCATCAGGAGTGGCCTTCCCCTCCCATTCGTCTCTCATCAGGTCTAGGGGCCCCCTTACCCGCCTTCCATATAACAGTTCGAAAGGCGAAAACCCGGTAGACTCCTGGGGTACCTCCCTGTACGCGAACAGCAGGTGAGGTAAGTACTTGTCCCAGTCCTGCGGGTGCTGGTTCATAAAGGTTTTCAGCATCATCTTTAGCGTCCCGTTGAACCTCTCCACCAGCCCGTTGGATTGGGGGTGATACGCTGAGGCCCAGTTGTGCCGGACCCCGCATTTCTCCCACAAGCACCGGAGCAGGGCCGACATGAAGTTGGACCCTTGGTCTGTTAAGACTTCCTTGGGGAACCCCACTCGGCTGAAAATGGTCAGCAGCGCATCTGCCACAGTGTCTGCTTCGATGGACGATAAGGGCACTGCCTCGGGGTAGCGGGTGGCGAAATCTACCACCACCAGAATGTATTTCTTCCCTGACCGGGTCGTCTTGCTGAGAGGTCCCACTATGTCCATGGCCACCTTCTGGAAAGGCTCCTCTATGATGGGCAAAGGTCTCAAAGCCGCTTTCCCCTTGTCCCGGGCCTTCCCCACCCTCTGGCAGGGGTCACAGGATCGGCAGTACTGTCGGACATTAGTAAAGACCCCAGGCCAGTAAAAGTTCTGTAGCAGCCTCTGCCTGGTGCGCCGGATCCCTTGGTGCCCTGCAAGAGGGATGTCATGGGCCAGGTACAGTAGCTTGTGGCGATACTTCTGGGGTACCACTAGCTGCCTCCTGATCCCCCAGGACTCCATCTCCCCGGGGGGAGCCCATTCTCGGTATAGGAACCCCTTCTCCCACAGGAACCTCTCCTGGCAACCTCTCCTCATGGTCTGTACCGCACTGAGGTCGGCCAGATCCCTTGGCTTCCGCAAGGAGGGATCTTTCTGCAACTCGGCCTGGAACTCGGCGGCTGGGGAAGGGATGGGGACCTGCTCCCTCTCGTCAGCTGGGTCGGAAGCCACAGCCCACCTGAGCCTTGTCCTTGGGTGTTCCCTCCCCACCAGGGTAGGGTTCTGTGCCTCTAGTGTGACATCCCTCCCGCGGTCAGGGCGTAGTGCCTCTCGCTGGCTCTGGCTATGGGTCACGACTAATGCGTTCCGGGGGTTGCTTGGCCAGTCCTCTAGGTCCCCGTCCCCCCCATCAACACCTCAGTGGGCAAATGGGGATGCACTTCCACGTCCTTGGGGCCCTCCTTGGCCCCCCATTTCAGGTGTACCCTCGCCACGGGCACCTTGAATGGGGTCCTGCCCAACCCCTCAGGGTCAGGAAGGTGTTGGGCATCACCTGATCTGGAGCTACCACCTTGGGCCGGGCCAGTGTCACCTCAGCACCCGTGTCCCAGTATCCATAGACTTTCCTCCCATCCACCTCCAGGGGAACAAGGCACTCGCTCCGCAGGGACAGCCCCGCGCCGACCCTGTAAACGGAGAACTTGGTGTCCAGAGCATCCAGCCCCCCAGAGAAGCTGGCCTGGGGCCCTTCTCTCTCTTGAGCAGTTGATAAGCTGCCAGCCCCACTTGCCTGGGAAGCCTGCCCCTCGTCCGTCTGGGCCTCTACCAAGTTCACCCGGGGTGGGTTCAGTCTGCTCAGTCTGTCCTTGAGCTTGGGGCACTGGGCCCGAATGTGGCCTCTTTGGCCACATTAATAGCAGCTCATGTCCCGTTGGTCCCCTCGAACCGGTCGATTGTCCCTGACGCGGGGCGTTCCCCTTGGGAGGGGATTCCCCATATTCCCCCTTTGGGAGGTCCCAGGGTGACTCTCTGCGTCGCGGCGGACCTGTTCCTTTGGGACTCCTCCCTGCAACCCCCTGACCAGCTCTTCACAAACTCATCGGCCAGCCACCCTGCGTGTCGCGGGTTCTCTGGCTTTTTGTCCCTCAACCACAGCCTCAGGTCGGATGGGCCCCGCTCATACAGTTGCTCCAGTACCAGCAGTTTAACCAGGTCCTGCTTCATCTGGACCCCATCTGCCCACTTGGTGGCGTATCCCTCCATGCAGACGGCTAGTTGCAGATATGAGACCTCAGGGGTTTTATAGTGACTCCGGAACCTTTCCGGAACGTCTCAGGAGTCAGCCCAAACTCACGTAGCAGGGCCCTTTTGAATAGTTCATAGTCCCCTTTCTCCGCCCCTTCCAGTTGGCGGTACAATGCCACGGCTTTGGGGTCCAGTAAAGGGGTGAGAACCCGGAGTCTGTCCCCAGGATCAACCTGGTGCAGCTCGCAGGCCGTCTCGAAGGCATCCAGGAAGTCATCCATGTCCTCCCCCTCCTTACGCTGGGCCAGGATGCACTTATCAAAGCTCCGCGCAGTCCTGGGTCTCTCCTCACTCACCGCAGCCAGGGCTTGCTGCTTCTCGGCCTCGCCAGCTCCAGTTCATGCTGCCGCTGCTTTTCCCATTCTGCTCGCTCCTCCAGTTCATGCTGCCTTTGTCTCTCTTTCTCCTCCCGTTCATGCTGTCTCTGTTTCTCACGATCTGCCAGCTCTCTCAGTTTTAGCTCTTTTTCCCATTCCAGCCGCCCCCGCTCCACAGATGCTGAGCGTCGCCGGGAGGATCCTCTGCTGGCCGGCGAGCTTCACCGGGAGGATCCCCTGCTGGCTGGGGGGGTCACGGTGCCCTCAGTATTTGCTGGGCTCCTCCCCACCCTTCCCTTAGGCATAGGAAGGGGGGGGGTCTCGGGAAGCCCTCAGCAGCTGGCTGACCACTCCCAGCTGGGACAGACATTGGTGCCTGCGCTGCATCTACCAGGCTGCTTCCCTCAGAGACAGGAATTAGTTCATTCGAGCGATCTCCCTCCTCCAGCTGGGCAATGAGCTGTTCTTTGGTGAGCCTCCCCCTGCGCAGCCCCCTTTGCCTGCACAGCTCCACCAGGTCGCTCTTAAGCCGCTTGGCAAACATCTTCCTGCTGGCCACTCACAAGCCTGGGTGCTCACCGCTCCCCACAGTTTCCAGGGAGACCCCTAGTGTGCCAGCCCTTCTCGAGGTCACCACCTCTCTGCCAGGGTCGAGCTGCAGACTCCTCCACCCCTGGGACCGCTCGCCGCGATCCCCCGGGGGACCCTGTTACTGCAAAAGTCCTTCTTGCTGGTCACACACTCCCAGGGGTTAATCACCCCTGAAACCGTCCCTCGCTGACTCTTCAGCACGCCTGGTCCCCGACAATCACCCTTCGTTTTACTGCTCCCCAGTCACTTACTGCAGGAAGCGCTGTCCACGGGGTGCAGTAGATCCCACCGCTACCACCAGTTGTCACGGANCCCCCCCCCCCCCCGCTCCTCCTCCCCTTTGTTCAGTCTCCCGGCTGAAGGTGTCACTTCTTCCACCTCCCCTCCTGGCTCAGGTTACAGCTCAGGTAGCTTCCTTCCCATCCCCAATGTAACTCCCTGCAACATTCCCAGGTCAAATCCGCCCGGTTCCCTGCTCCATCACATCGGGCAGGAGTCCCCCGGCGGTCCGGGCGGCGTGGTGCGAAATGCGCCGCGAGCTTCCCAGGCTGCCCAGGGAGGGGCAGCCATGGCGCGGGGCAGGGGTCCCTCGGCGGCCAGGGCAGCGGCGGCTGAGTCACGCTGCGGGGCTCCCCGGGCCGCCCAGGTAGCAGCAGCTGGGGCGCGGGGCAGGGGTCCCCAGGCTGCACATGCGGTAGCGGCGGGGGCGCGGGGCAGGAGTCCTCCAGGGGCTCGGGCAGCAGTGGCTGGAGCACGTGGAGGGGCTCCACAGGCTGCACAAGCGGCTGGGGCACGGGGCAGGGATCCCCTGGTGGTATGGGTGATGGCGGCCGGGGTATGGGGGGGCAGCCCCCCGGCGGCATGGGCGGTGGCAGGGCCGCGGGGGGGTCTCCTCGCGGGGGCAGGGGCTGGGGAGCAGCGGGGCAATTACCTGGCGCCAGGAGCAACAGCGGGCAGTGAGGGTCTTCTCCGGTAGCTGGGATACGCGGTGATGGACTCCTGGCGGTAGCAGCGGCTGGGTGGCTGTAGATCGCTCCGGGGGTAACGGTGTGCGGGGGTGGTCTTTCGGTGGCTGCATCTGCTGGTGATCGGTCGGCAGTAGGCGCGTGGCGGGGCAGGCTCCTTGCAGCTGCTGGTCATTGGGGAGAGGTATCTCCGGCGGCTGGAGAGTGGAGTACGTTCCGTCTCTCCGTGATGTCTCGGCAGGCTGGTCTCGGGACGTGGGAGCTGCATGCGGCAGCATCTCGGGGGGGATCCTTCCCGTTCCCGCTCTGCCCCTTGGTTTTCCCGGTGCGCCGTGGCCCCGGGACCCCGGCCGGGAGCCTGTGAAGAGCAACGACCGGGAGCCTGCACGGGGCAGTAGGGCGTGCTGAGACAGCAGCCAGAGACTTTGGCTATGTTTTGGGTGCAGTAGGATGCATCTCGGGGCACTGTTAGCCCATTTAGAGTAGTGGATATCATGTATCAGTGTAGTACTGTATTAATAAAGGTGATTAAACTGATAACAGATTTAAAATTTTATTAGAGAATGTTTAAAAATAAATGGTACGAAGTGTTCAAAAGGTCAGTCAGTAATCATTGGGGGTAGCATACAGAGTATAGGGGGATGTTGGTATTTCGCTNGGGGTTGTCAGCTCTCCTTGCCTGGGCCGTCTGGCCCTCATCTGGTTGGGTCGCTACCCGTTAACCTTGTGCGGATTCGGTCTGCTCAGCCTGTCCCTGAGCTTGGGCACTGGGCCCGTATGTGGCCTCCCCGGCCACAGTAATAGCAGCTCATGTCCCGTTGGTCCCCTCGAGCGGGTCGGTTGGTCCTGATGCCGGATGTTCCCCTTTGGTGGGGGTTCTCCCTATTTTCCCTATGGGAGGTCCCATGGTGACTCTCTCGCTGCATCGCGGCGGGCCTGTTCCTGTGGGACCCCTCCCTGGTATCCCCTGCCCGACTGTTCACAAACTCGTCGGCCAGCTGCCCTGCATGCTGCGGACTCTCTGGCTTTTTGTCCACCAACCACAGCCTCAGGTCGGAGTGGCACTGCTCATACAGGTGCTCCAGTACGAATAGGTCGAGCAGGTCCTCTTTAGTTTGGGCCCCAGCTGTCCACTTGCGGGCGTCCTCCCGCATCCGGTTGGCCATTTGTAGGTAGGTG
>QXTE01000038.1:11985226-12004211 GCA_003942145.1 Platysternon megacephalum | reverse complement strand
TCACAGGCCTGGGTGCTCACCGCTCCCCACAGTTTCCAGGGAGACCCCTAGTGTGCCAGCCCTTCCCGAGGTCACCACCTCTCTGCCAGGGTCGAGCTGTAGACTCCTCCGCCCCTGGAACCGCTCGCTGCAATTCCCCGGGGGACCCTGTTACTGCAACAGTCCTTCTCACTGGTCACACGCTCCCAGGGGTTAATCACTCCTGAAACCGTCCCTCGCTGACTCTTCGCCTGGTCCCCGTCAATCCCCCTTCGTTTTACTGCTCCCCAGTCACTTACTGCAGGAAGTGCCGTCCACGGGGTGCAGTAGATCCCACCGCTGCCACCAGTTGTCACGGAGTGTGGGGGAGTCCGGGCCCTGCACCCCTCTCCTTACGATTCACCGTGACTCTCAGCCAGCCAGTAAAACGGAAGGTTTATTAGATGACAGGAACACAGTCCCAAGCAGAACATGTAGGTACAACCAGAACCCCTCAATCAAGTCCTTCTGGGGTGATTTAGGGAACTTAGCCCCCAGCTTGGGGTTCCCTGCGTTTCACCACCCAGCCCAAAAGCTCCCACTCTCACCAAAAACCTCCAGCCGGTCTCCCCTCCCCCTGCTCTTCCTCTCCTTTGTTCAGTCTCCCGGCCGAAGGTGTCACTTCTCCCCACCCCCCTCCTGGCTCAGGTTACAGCTCAGGTAGCTTCCTTCCCATCCCCAATGTAACTCCCCTGCAACATTCCCAGGTCAAATCCGCCCTGCTCCCTGCTCCGTCACAACTACCGTTAAGCTGTTCAAGTTTGGCTTCCACCTCGGATACTGTAATGTCTACCCCCCCACCTTCGTTCCCAACAGTCACGCCGCCACTATTCCTAAGCCCTTCATTAGCCTCATTAAAGACCGAGGCAAAATATTCATTTAGATATTGTGCCATGCCCAGATTATCCTTAATCTCCATTCCGTCTACAGTCTTAAGCTGTCCCACTTCTTCTTTCTTGGATTTCTTCCTATTTATATGGCTAAAAAACCTTTTACTATTGTTTTTAATTCCATTTGGAAGATCCATCTCCACCCGGCTTTTGGCCTTTCTCACTCCATCCCTACACGCTCTGACCTCAATAAGGTAGGTTTCTTTGCTGATCCCTCCCATCTTCCACTCCTTGTACGCCTTCTGTTTTTTCTTAATCACCCCTCTGAGACACTTGCTCATCCAGTTCGGTCTGGGTTACCTAGGGAGGTGGTGGAATCTCCATCCTTAGAGGTTTTTAAGGTTTTAAGGCCCAGCTTGACAAAGCCCTGGCTGGGATGATTTAGTTGGTGTTGGTCCTGCTTTGATTAGGGGATTGGACTAGATGACCTCCTGAGGTCTCTTCCAACCGTAATATTCTATGATTCTATATGCAGCAATTAGGTAAAAGAATTGTGCTGAGAAACTATGATTAAAATACAGTGGGGTTTTTTTTCAGTTAAATGAACCAGTGCTTGAAAGTTATTTGGAGGCATGAGACGCTGCAGGTTATTATAATTAAATTTTTATTTAGCTCAGGGATTCTCAAACTGGGGGTTGGGACCCCTCAGGGGGTTACAAGGTTATTACGTGGGGGGGTTGCAAGCTGTCAGCCTCTACCCCAAACCCCACTTTGCCTCCAGCATTTATAATGGTGTTAAATATGTAAAGAAGTGTTTTTAATTTAAAAGGGGGGTCGCACACAAAGGCTTGCTATGTGAAAGGGGTCCCCAGTACAAAAGTTTGAGAACCACTGATTTAGATACTATAAAACAAGAATGAGAATGAGAGTGTTGTCTACTGGTTAGATCTGGGATTAGGCGTCCAGTACCATGGGTCCTGATCCTGAAAACATTTACGTATATTTTTCAGATGAGGTAACTAAAGCTCACAGAGGCTCAGTGACATGGCTAGGAAACACTGTGCCCTGGTGAATTAGACCATAGCTATCAAACCAAAAGACCTGCTTTCTAATTTAGCATCTGATATGATTTTTTAGCATTTTTACCAACACTTGGATTGAAAGCATTTGATGTAATACTGTACAACATTCTGATTTTAAAAATAGCACTATACAATACAAAGAGAGCGCATGTTAAATAGATTCAGAACTGGCTAACTGATAGATCTCAAAAAGTAATCATCAGTGGGGAATCATCATCAAATGAGGGTGGTTCTAATGGGATTCTACAGAGATCGCTAGTAGGCCTAACACTATTCACCATTTTCCATCAATGATTTGGAAGTAAATATAGAATCACTTCTGACAGACTTTGTGGAAGATACAAAGATTGGCAGAAAGGTAAATAATGAAGACAGGGCAATCAGAGGAGCGATCTGGATCACTTGATAAGCTCTGCCCATTCAAACAAGATATGTTTTTAATATAGCCAAATACAAAAGTTTGTACGTCTAGGTACAAGGAATACAAGCTACACCGACAGTACGAGGCACTGTCTCCTGGAAAGCAGTGACTCTGAAAAAGACTTAGGGGTCATAGTGGACAAGCAACTCAACTTGAGCTGCCAGTGGGATGCTGTGGCAAAAAAGGCTAATATGATCCTTGGATGTATAAACTAGGGATGTAAAATATTAAACTGTTAAACAGTTCACAGGTAAGCATTAGTATTACTGTTAAAGCACCCTAACTGTTAACCCCTAGCCTTGAGCTGGCCAGAGCGACCCCAGCCGCGCTACCTGGCTGACCCGACCCCCAGGCTGGCCAGAGCGACCCCAGCCCCGAGCCGGCTAGAGCAGCCCCATCCCCAGCCACGCCAGCTGGAGCAGCCCCAGTCTCTCCATCTTTAATTGGTTAACTGGTTAAACAATATAACTTTAATCATTTAAACGGTTAATGTTAAATGATATTTACATCCCTAGTATAAAGAGAGTAACGAGTGGGATGTGATTTTACTTCTGTATACGGCATCAGTGAACTCAATACTAGAATATCGCATGCAGTTCTATTGTCCCCCATTTTAAAAGGTTGTTGAAAAGCTGGAGAAGGTGCAGAAAAGAGCTACACCAATTATTCAAGGGCTGAAAATTTCCAGTGAGAGACTTCAAAAGCTCAATCTGTTTAATTTACAAAAAAAGGAGAGTGAGAGGTGACTTGAGTACAGTGTACTAGTACCTTCACAGGCCCAAAATACCAGGTAATAAAGGCCTCTTTAATCTAGCAGAGAAAGGCATAACATGAACCAATGACTGGTAGCTGAAGCCAGACAAATTGAAGTTAGAAATTAGGCACAATATTTTAATAGTGGGGGTGATTAACCATTGGAACAAACTACTAAGGGAAGTGGCATTCTCCATCTCTTGCTCTCTTCCAATCAACACGAGATGCCTTTCTGGGAAATATGCTTTAGTCAAATACAAGTTATTGGGCTCAATACAGGGGTAACTGAGTGAAGTTTAATGGCTTGTGATATGCAGAAAGTCAGAGATGATCTAATGGTCTCTTCTGGCCTTAAACACCATGTATCTATGAAAGAAAAGCTGTGTGCTACAGGTGTGTGTCTCTAGCTTCATTAGCTATGGTATAAGTATAATTTGTCTTGTTGAAAGAGGCAACAAGCTGCAGCAGTCAATATCAGTTTGGCCAGCACCACTCAGTGTATTCATTTAATAATCTTGTGATCCACTGTTGTGGGGTGTGCCAGCTCTGTTGCACCCTCAGATGAGTTAGTATGGAGCTGCATGTACTCCCTGCATCAGTTTCCCTTCTCAGGAAGCCACTAATTCCACTTCAGGCACTCTTGACTTTGATTCAATAACACCCTTCTTAGAGCTTTTTTATTACAAAAACCGCAACAAAAAGTCCCAAATAAACTGGCTTTCAGGGTTCCCCTGAAGTCTTCCCTCTAGGCTCTGTTCCCCTCAGGGTTCTCTCTCAGTTTGTATCTTTTTCTTATGGCAGGAGCCCCAGCTCTTCTCCTGGTTGCAATTTATCTCCCAAAGCTGATCCCACTTCATCCTCAGGGTCAGAGGGTTTGTCAGCTTTCTGCTGCTGGTGTCTGCTCTCTGTTAATTCGGTGTCTGAAGGCATCTGCCCTGCTATGAAGGAGGAGGCCCCCTTCTCGCAGCTCATTCCTTATTGACTGAGTGAGAAGAAAGCCTTGACCCACTCTCTCTGCAAGGCTCCAGGTCCCACAGGCCCTTAAAGATACAGTAACAAGATCCCTTCTAAATGCTACTTCTTCCTGGTCTGTACTCCTGTATTCACGCTTTGCACATTATTGTAATCATACTTGTACGAAGTATGCCTTGTGAGGTATCATTTAAAAACTCATAATTTGCTGGTCATTATTGTCCCAGTAAAATATGTGTGGCAACATTGTATGTAAAGTTATGAGACTCCACTGTATGGTGTTACTAAGGGCTTGGCTACACTGGCAGATGTACAGCGCTGTGAGTTAAACCTGCCTTCGTACAGCTGAATAGGGAAAGCGCTGCAGTCTGTCCAGACTGACAGCTGCCAGCGCACTGTCGTGGCCACATTGGCGGCACTTGCAGCGGCATTGGGAGCAGCGCACTATGGACAGCTATCCCACAGAGCACCTCTTCCCATTTTCGCGCCACTTTGGCGCCGTGGCTTGTGGGAAGGGGGCGGGGGGTGCGGGGCATTCTGGGTCCTGTCCGAACGCCCCGTGATGCATCGCTTCACATCCCAGCAATCCCTGTGTTTCCGTCCACATTTGGCGCCATCTTTCAACGGTTTCTGTGTTGCGCGATCTGTGTGCTCCGTTTTGGTCTGCGGGAAATGGAGCCCGAACTGCTGAGGAGTATGCTGACGAGTCTCGCCTTCACGTCACGTTTAGCAGTCGAGCTATTCCTTAGTATCCGAAGTGACAGTGACGAGTCCGACAAGGATTCCGACGATGATAGTGAGTCACGTAACGCGTACGACACGAAATTGCTTGTGGCATTCACGGACATGCTCAGCACCGTGGAACGCCGCTTCTGGGCTCAGGAAACAAGCACTGAGTGGTGGGATCACATCGTCCTGCAAGTCTGGGATGACGAGCAGTGGCTGCAGAACTTTCGGATGAGAAAAGCCACTTTCATGGGACTGTGTGAGGAGCTCGCCCCCACCCTGCGGCGCAAGGACACGAGATTGAGAGCTGCTGTGACGGTGGAGAAGCGGGTGGCTATTGCAATCTGGAAGCTGGCAACTCCAGACAGCTACCGATCGGTCGCGAACCAGTTTGTAGTGGGAAAGTCGACCGTTGGAATCGTGCTAATGCAAGTTTGCAGGGCCATTAATAAAATCCTGCTCAGAAGAACCGTGACTCCGGGTAACGTGCAGGAGATTGTGGATGGCTTTGCACAAATGGGTTTCCCTAACTGTGGAGGGGCAATAGATGGGACGCATATTCCTATTCTGGCCCCGGAGCACCTAGCCTCCGAGTACGTTAATCGGAAGGGGTATTTCTCTATGGTACTCCAGGCGGTAGTGGATCACCGTGGGCGTTTCATTGACATTAATACAGGGTGGCCCGGAAAGGTGCATGATGCACGCATCTTTCGGAACACTGGCGTGTTCAGGAAGCTGGAGGCCGGGACTTTTTTCCCCGATAGGAAGATCACAGTAGGGGAAGTCGAAATGCCCATTGTGATCCTTGGAGACCCCGCTTACCCGCTAATGCCGTGGCTCATGAAACCCTACACAGGGTGCCTTGACAGTAGCAAGGAACGGTTCAACTACAGGCTGAGCCGGTGCCGAATGACTGTGGAGTGTGCTTTTGGCCGTTTAAAGGGCCGCTGGCGATCTCTGTATGGGAAGCTGGACTTGGCAGAAAACAGCATCCCCGCGGTTATATCCGCGTGCTGNTATCCGAAGTGACAGTGACGAGTCCGACAAGGATTCCGACGATGATAGTGAGTCACGTAACGCGTACGACACGAAATTGCTTGTGGCATTCACGGACATGCTCAGCACCGTGGAACGCCGCTTCTGGGCTCAGGAAACAAGCACTGAGTGGTGGGATCACATCGTCCTGCAAGTCTGGGATGACGAGCAGTGGCTGCAGAACTTTCGGATGAGAAAAGCCACTTTCATGGGACTGTGTGAGGAGCTCGCCCCCACCCTGCGGCGCAAGGACACGAGATTGAGAGCCGCCATGCCGGTGGAGAAGCGGGTGGCTATTGCAATCTGGAAGCTGGCAACTCCAGACAGCTACCGATCGGTCGCGAACCAGTTTGGAGTGGGGAAGTCGACCGTTGGAATCGTGCTGATGCAAGTTTGCAGGGCCATTAATAAAATCCTGCTCAGAAGAACCGTGATTCCGGGTAACGTGCAGGACATTGTGGATGGCTTTGCACAAATGGGTTTCCCTAACTGTGGAGGGGCAATAGATGGGACGCATATTCCTATTCTGGCCCCGGAGCACCTAGCCTCCGAGTACGTTAATCGGAAGGGGTATTTCTCTATGGTACTCCAGGCGGTAGTGGATCACCGTGGGCGTTTCATTGACATTAATACAGGGTGGCCCGGAAAGGTGCATGATGCACGCATCTTTCGGAACACTGGCGTGTTCAGGAAGCTGGAGGCCGGGACTTTTTTCCCCGATAGGAAGATCACAGTAGGGGAAGTCGAAATGCCCATTGTGATCCTTGGAGACCCCGCTTACCCGCTAATGCCGTGGCTCATGAAACCCTACACAGGGTGCCTTGACAGTAGCAAGGAACGGTTCAACTACAGGCTGAGCCGGTGCCGAATGACTGTGGAGTGTGCTTTTGGCCGTTTAAAGGGCCGCTGGCGATCTCTGTATGGGAAGCTGGACTTGGCAGAAAACAGCATCCCCGCGGTTATATCCGCGTGCTGTACCCTCCATAATATTTGTGAAGGGAGGGGTGAAATATTCAGGCAGGCATGGACCTCCGATGTTCAACACCTGGAGGCTGAATTTGCACAGCCAGAGAGCAGGGCTACTAGACGGGACCAGCACGGGGCTGCTAGGATTAGGGATGCCTTGAGGGAGCAATTTGAGGCTGAAAGCCAGCAGTAATGTCTGGTGCCCTGTGGTTACAATGTTGGTAGGAATCTGTGTTTGCTTCACTGATTTGCAGTGCCTGGTTCCTGGCCTAATGGATCTTTTACTTTATGCAATAATAAAGAATGTTTTCAAAACCAAAATATCCATTTATTGAAAAGAAAATAAATTTATTGAAAGAAACAACTGTTTGGGAATCAAGAAAGGGCAATGGGGTGGGGTGGGGTTGGGATGGGGAATGGTACAATCAGAGATCTGCGTATGTCCTGTCTCCACTGCTTTGCATTGAGTGCTGCACTTCATGATGTCTATACTGCATGGTGATGGGGGTTGAGTGCAGGGGGTAAGGCTCGTAGTTTTCAGAGCTGGGTGGTGAAGATACCGGTGTTGGAGGCAGCAGTTGGCGGTAAGAACCCGCACGTTGGGGAAAGTGGGTTGGAGGGGACATGGGGGCACAAGGTAACGAGTTTTGGGGCAAGGGCTGCATGGGGGGGCGGGCGCGGTAGTGCTCCGCCTGCATGGCTACGAGCTCCTGGATAGAGTCTGCTTGGCGCTCCATGATGGTTATCAGCCTATCCGTGCTTTGCTGCCGGTGCTGTGTGGCCTGCCGCCGGTGCGATGAGTTTTCCTGGCGGATCCTGCTTTCTGTCTCCCTCCACTCCTGCGCTCTCTCCCTCCACTCCTGGGCTTTTTGATTTTCTTTAACAGACTGCTGCATGACTTGGTGCAGCATGTCTTCCTTGCTTTTCCGCGGTCTCCTCCGGAGTCTTTGCAGTCTTTGAGCAGGTGTAAACACGGACGGCTGAGGTCTCAAGGTTGCATCTGCAAAGGCAAAATGCAACACTTAACAGAGGCAGCATTGTTTAAACCAGACAGAGTAATCATTCCCCCGCACTTGAGGAGGGCACACACAGTGTACACAATAGCATAATTTTCCTGTCCCAAAGAGAGCGGACATAACCCACGGGAGCCCCAAAATGGTGAGTAAGGGGGACTGATTGTTTCTGGGCTGCACTGTCTTCTGGGTTTCTGTGCCTTGGGGAGAGCCAACAGCTGCAGGGGGCACCTACACTGAACACTGTCCCAAAATTTTCCACAGGAGTTCGTCCTGGAAGATATCTCACTGCTGAGGGTGACCTGGGAAGCAAGGGAGGGTCTTCTATTGCAATGCGGCTTCCGCCCTGGCCCATATGCAGCTTCACTGTGTGCAGCAATGGTCCCCCCGCCCCTCGCGGCACAGTGGCGCGGACACGTTAGCCTGACTGGGACAAGGACCACGGTGGCTCTCCCAAGAAACCTGCGCAAGCGCATTGCCCACATTCTGGATGAGACTTTCGAAGAGATTACCGCGGCCGATTACCGCGAAGTGATAGACCACATCAATGCGCTATTCCACATCTAGGCATGCATGCAGCCCTAACCCTCCTCTCCCGAAAATCTTCCTTCCCAAAAAATAAAGCGCTTACCGGGAACACGCTCTTCAGTTTGTCCTCCACCAGTTTGTCCTCCACCAAGTACCGGCTGCTGCGACTGGCTAGCTTCCTCCGGGCTCGAGAAGAGCTCCTGGCTGCATGGACCCAGGTAGTCCGGGGTGTCTCCAACCGCCCCAGCACCCTGACTCCCGGTTTCCTCCTCGTCCTCCTCCTCCACCACCCGCTCTGAAGTGTCCATGGTGGTGCTCGGCATGGAGGAGGGGTCACCCCCAAGTATCTCATCCAGCTCTTTATAGAATCTGCAGGTCGTGGGGGGAGCACCCGAGCGGCTGTTTGCCTCGCGGGCTTTGCGGTAGGCATTCCGCAGCTCCTTCACCTTAATCCTGCACTGCAGAGCGTCCCGGTCATGGCCCCTTTCAATCATGGCCCTTGATATCTGCCCGTAGGTATCGTAATTCCTACGGCTGGAGCGCAGCTGGGACTGGACAGCTTCCTCCCCCCAAACACTGATGAGGTCCAGCAACTCGCCATTGCTCCATGCTGGGGCTCGCCTGGCGCGTGGAGGCATGGTCACCTGGAAAGATTCGCTGATAGCACTCTACACCTGGCTGGCTGAGCAAACAGGAAGGGGATTTTTCAAATTCCCGGGGAATATAAAGGGTGGGTCTGACGGTTGGTCATCTGAGGCCAGGGCAGTAGAGTTCGAACTGATGACCAGAGTGGCTAGAACAGGCATTGTGGGATACTGCCGAATACTTCTGGAGGCCAATCAGTGCGCATTGGGCGGCTACACTGGTGCCGCAGCGCAGCAGGAGCAGCGCAATTCTCCTTATTCCTCTGGCGGAGGAGGAGTACAAGCAGCGCTGTATCTGCGGAGATACAGAGCTGTACGTGCCTTGCCAGTGTGGACGGGTAGTGAGTTACAGCGCTGTGCGCGGCTTTAGTGCGCTGTAACTTGCCAGTGTAGCCAAGCCCTAAGACATTTTCCAAGTCTGGGGAGTGGCCAAACCAGTTCCTCAGAAACAAAAGGCAAGCTGACACCTCAGTCAGATGTAAATAAGGTTAAATGGGCCTTCACCTGCTAAATGGCTGTTAATTGTCAGGAAAAGAGACGGGTGAAAAATCTACATCTTAAAAAGAAACCGCATGGGGTTCCCAGACACACAGACTTTTTGTCTCCTGAACCTCAGCGGGAGATGCATCTTCAAGAAGGCAAAGGACTATAAGAAGGAAGGGCTGATACTCCAAATCATTCTTCCCTTTCTGTCTGTCCATGGCATTCATGACACCTGAAGAACAAAGGAAGCAGCATTGGACTGAGGGAGGGATCCTGCCTGAAAGAAGTTCAGCCACTAGATACTGCTGAAACGTGGTGAGAGAAACCTTCCTTTGAATTCACACTAGTTGGTTAAGTTAGGCATTAGATGCATTTTACTTTTATTTTTCTTGTAACCAATTCTGACTTATATGTCTCATTATTTGCATTCATTTAAAATCAATCTCTTTGTAGTTAATAAACTTGTTTTATTGTTTTATCTAAACTAGTGTGTTTGAACGGAAGTGTTTGAGAAACTCCATTTGGGATAAGTATGTGTGCATATCATTTTATATTAATAAAATGATGGACTTTGTGTGACCTTGTATTGTTCAGGAGAGAGCTGGGCAGTACAAGAGGTATTTCTGGGGAAAGTCTGGGACTGGAGTGTGCTGGTGTCACTGTGCAGTGTAATCCAAAAGTGGCTGGCTGTAACACTCCCACATTATAGCTGGGAGTAACTTACATGCTGGAGGCTGTGTGTGAGGTCTCACAGCAAAGCAGTGTAAAAGGCACCCCAGCTTAGAAAGCTGAGTGACACAGCAGTTAATCAGTCCAGATTGTACTCTGGGCATGTCACACACCCCTTTCCTCTCTCCCCATATCTCCTCAGGCTTTGTGTATCAGACCACTCCAAACTCTTAAAAGGGCCATGCCAGGTAATGGGAAGTATTGAACAGTAAGCAATACTGCCTGAAAAGGGCAGACTATCCATCACACCCACTCATCATATATATGAAATATCTTACACTGCTGACATAAAATAAACACATTAAGTGTAGAAAAATGCACATTTCATCACAACACAATGACCTTAACTCTGACCCAAAATAAATACACCGCTACCTCGATATAACGCGACCCGATATAACACGAATTCGGATATAACATGGTAAAGCAGTGCTCCGGGGCGGCGGGGCTGCGCACTCCGGTGGAACAAAGCAAGTTCAATATAACGCAGTTTCACCTATAACGCGGTAAGATTTTTTGGCTCCCGAGGATGGCGTTATATCGAGATAGAGGTGTAGTATTCTTTCACTAGTAACCTCAAAATAAACACATAATACAAAATCACTCTGAAAAAGAAACACTAATGGCAAATATAGAGCAACCTCAAATGGAAGTCTACATATATACATACCTTTACGATAAATTAAACTTTCCTGTAAAGCTTTTGTTAAACTACAAATGCATTATTCTTCGGGGAAATTACAACTATAGTTTCAAAAAAATCTATTATCAGATGACTATAGATGGGGCTTGTAGTTCTGCCTATTATTAAGGTTGTCCCACTCTTCCCATTACAAGATCCTGTTTCAAGTTGCTTATAACTTTGTCAAACTTTAACTGTTTTGGGGATGACATTTTCCAGGCTGGATGTTTGCTGCAAGCTTAACTTTTTTGGAAAATTTCAGCCAAAACAGTTCTGCCATTTCCAACAACAAGGCCAGCATGCCCATGATAAAGATTTCTGACAACTTTCTCTTTGAACAGCTCTTGTTCCCCCACAATTTGAAACAGGACCTTGAAATTTGGCAGGGGTTGGCCTTTGTTTCAGGGATGTGTCGTTTGCCATCCACAAGAAAATCCACCCAGTTTGGCTAAGTTATAAGCCTTTGAAAAATTATAGGTTTCACATACACAATAAAGACTTTGGTTTTAGTAACCGAAACCTCCAAAGAATCAGTCCTCCCTGAACATAGTCGAGCCTCTTTTAGCTCCTAGTTCTGACCAGACTGCTAATGCACTGCACTATCCCCACAGAGTGACTGAGCATGCTCCTGACAGGGTGCAGGGGTGAAGCCAGGCTTTCTCTGTGATGACTGCTCCCAGCCAGGCTGGGCTGGGCACTGGAGCTGAGAGCAGGGAGCCTGTCTTGCCTGTGGTCTCATTGAGCCCCATGCTGGCACCCCGGCAATGTGGAGTAGGAAGCCACTTGACTCAAACGCAGAGGGGACAAAAGCCAGATCAAGGGGAGGGAAAAGACAAGAAGTCTGATGAGACTGAGACTGGGGTGGGGTGGGGGAAGGCAGGCTGGGACTGGTTGGTTGTGGAGGCTGGGATTGGGAGCTGGGGTGTGTGGGGGGAGTGGAAGGGAGGTTGGGACTGGGAGCTAGGGACAGAAGGGGAGGCTAGAACTGGTTGTGCAAGGAGACTGGGAGCCAGAGAGGCTGAAACAGGGAGCTGAGGGAAAGACTGAAAACCAATGATGGAAATGGGTGTGGACTTGGAGCCAAGTGGCTGGGAGGGATCAATAAGACAGGACAAGAAGCTGGGGGAGGGAAGGAGAATTGGACTAGGAACAAATGTCTGTGGAGGGGAACAGGAGACAGATCTGACAAGGAGCTAAAGTGTGGGGGGCACCTTGAAATGGCTGGACAAGGAGACTAAGAGAAGGCCTAGGAGAGGCAGAGATTGGAGCAAAGAGCCATGGAGTGAGTGGCAGTGGAAACAAAGATTTAATGAACAGCCTGTGGAGGAGACTAGGACCGGGACCCAGTGTACAGAGACATATTGGACAAGGAGCTGAGAGGGGGAACTAGGACTGGCTGGGGAAGGATGAGAAGCCTGGGGAATGGAAACTGGGAAGGCCAGGAGAATGGGACTGGGACATGGAGCCAGGGATGGGGAAGAGACAGCATTAGGACAGGGACAGGTTGGAAGGAATGGGGAAGAAGGGGCCAAGCTGGGGGGAATGGGCAGAAGAGTCTGTGCTCACTAGACATACTCCACCACAGACCCTGGAATGGAACCCAAGATTCCTGAGTCTCACCATTCCTCTGCGGTCAGCAAATATCTGTGAAACCCACTAGTAAACCCACGTCCAGTCACAGCTTCTTGCCCATTCCCGCCTCTACTCCCTTTCTAATGCTGATCCACATAGAGGATTACAACCTATAACTGTTCAGTTACTCTTTTAGCTGAAGGGATAGAGGTCACTGTGATAGATCTATAGCAGGGGTGGGCAAACTACAGCCTGTGGGCCGCATCTGGCCCGCCAGCCATTTTAATCCAGTCCTCAAGCTCCCGCTGGGGATCAGGGTCTGGGGCTTGCCCTGCTCCGGTGGTCGGGGGCCATTCCTAGCGGCTCCCAGAATCAGCGGTATGTCCCCGCTCTGGGTCCTATGCATAGGGGCAGCCAGGGGGCTCCGCTCCGCATGCTTCCCCTGCCTCAAGTGCCACCCCCGCAGCTCCCATTGGCCAGGAACCCATGTAGGAGCCGGAGAGGGGACATGCCGCTGCTTCCAGGAGCTGCTTGAGGTCACCAACACCACATTTTTCATTAAGACCTCCTTAAACATCGAATTCAACCATCCAGGGTGAACAACTATCACCTCTCCTGGAATATGTTGACAATGACTCTTCTGACTTGTAGATTTTGGTACAGGGTTTTCCTGTTTGTTCTGTGAGACAGCATTCTCCTATGAATTCTGAAAGGATGGAGGACAGATGACCTTGGCCCCCATCTACCTAATATGATCAGTGGAGGATGCCTTCTCCTGTGGGCCTTTCTTCCTCGCGCCCCGTGGCCTTATATGGACTCCTGGGCCCTATATCACCAGTTCATAAGTCACACTCATAAGGAGCATAGGCAGACCCATTCTCCCCAGCTTTCAGTTCCACCTTGTCAACATGAACCATCAGAGGAGACCTTTGAGGAGCAGGAGGCAAGGGCTGACAAAGAGGTAACACCTCACATAAATATTTTGTCATCATTGCCAGATGAGCTGTAATCCTCTACCACGTTCCATGACAGATGACTTCAGACAATTCAGACAGGCGCTGATGAAGCGCATCGCTAATACACTTCAAATCCCTATAGAAGTGGTCCAAGACTCTTATCAGAAACTCCTGGACATTTTACATACTTCAGCTTCTGCATGTGTGGTCCTTCCTGTCAATGAAGCTTTGCTAGAGCCTGCTAAGACCATCTGGCAGACTCCAGCTACAGCACCCCCTTCCTGTCAATGTGCCAACAAAACTGTGTTCCACCCAAGAACTCAGAATTTTTATTTTCACATCCAACACCAAATTCCCTGGGTTGTGCAATTAATGAATGCAGTAGACAGCACAATACAATGGCTATCCCTTACCACAAAGACCAGAAGTGACTCAATCTCTTCAGTCATAAGTATTACTCTTCTGCAGCATTGCAATTCAGAATAGCTAACCATCAAGCACTCATGTCAAAATATGGCTATCTGATTTATAATGAATTCAACATCTTTATTGAGCATTTGCCAGAGGAGCACCACAAGCAATTTAAGGCCATCATAAAGGAAGGACAACTCTTAGCAAAAACATAATTACAGGCCTCCTTAGATTGGCCAGTACTGCAGCCTGATCCATTTCCACTGCAATTGTGATGTGATGACCATCTTGGTTTCAGTTGTCCAGCTTCCCCACGGAGGTGTAGAGTACTGTTGAAGACCTCCCTTTTGATGATCTCAAGTTGTTTGGTTAGTCTACCGATGACTTACTTCATACTTTAAAAGATTCAAGGGCCACAATTAGATCTCTCAGGTTTTATATACCTGCAAATAAAAAACAATGTAGCTCAGAGATCGCACCCCATTCATTTCTCTAGTTTACGAAGATCCTCTGAGCCTCCTGCCAAGAGCCCGAGGTACTCAAAAAAGAAACCACCAGCTAAAACAGCTACCTCATCCCAGCCATCCATTTCATTCAAACATCAGTTTTGATGGCTTAGTCAAGAATCTGGACCAACCATTGCACAAGAATCTACAGCTGCACTATCCCATCTTCCTTCCCCACTTTGGATACTACCTCTCCCAATTTCAGCCTGCATGAGGGAAAATAATGTTTGACAAATGGGCTTTGGAGGGCATAACATCTGGTTATTCAATCCACTTAATTTCTCCTTCCCCATCCTTTTTCAGGGACCCATCTCACAATCAATTGCTGAGACAGGAAGGTGCCTCTCTTCTACACTTAAGGGGCCATAGAAGAAGATTTAATCCAGCACAGAAGAAAGGGGTTCAATTCCAAGTACTTTCTAGGCCCTAAAAAAGAATGGGGGATGGAGACCAATATAAATCTCAAACATCTAAACAATTACATGAAACAGCAGAAATTCAGGATGGTGACCCTTGCAGCTATAATTTCCTCCCTAACTTTTGGGGACTGGTTTGTAAACTCTCAATCTTCAGGATGTATATTTTCATGTTGTGATTCACCTCTCGCAAGACATTTTTTTGTTTTACAGTTGACCATGATCATTTCTAGTACTGTGCATTCCCTTTGAGCCTCTCCTCTGTCCCAACAGTGTTCTCAGAGATCATGGCACTCATAGCCACCCACCTATGTCGACCAGTGATAATCATCTTCCCTTATTTCGATGATTGGCTACCCAGGGGTCGATCTTACCAAGAAGTCCTATCGGCAGTACAAACAACAAAGTCTCTGTTCCACTGTTGAGGCCTCCAATACAATCTCAAAGTCTGTTTTGACCCCGGTTCAATGGATAGATTTTATAGGAGCCTCTCTAGATGCTATGATAGCCAGGGCTTACCTGCCTGTGGACAGGTTCTCGAACATGAAAACATTTATTGCAAGGATTCATATAAGTCCTCAAACCTCAGCATGAAATTGTCTCCAGCTTTTAGATCATATGGCAGCTTGCACCTTCATAACCCAACACAGCAGATTACATCTCTGGTATTTGATTCAGGACAGTTTATATCAGTGGTGGGCAACCTGTGGGCCGCATGCGGCCTGTCAGGGTAATCCACTGGCGGGCTGTGAGACAGTGTTTACACTGACTGTCCACAGGCATGGCCGCCTGCAGCTCCCAGTGGCTGCAGTTTGCCAATCCCAGCTAATGGGAGCTGCGGGAAGCTGTCTATGGACTGTCTATGACGCTGTATGGAATATAGGTGACCATTTCTAATATTATTGATACCAATATTACAAAATTGCAATGAATCTTACAAGATATGCCATGTAAGGTATCAAGGGAAAAGTTATGATTTCCTAAGTATGATAATCTTGTTTATATGTATATATCGTCTTTGTATTGTGAGTTATAAATATGTGTGATATGTTGATATCTCAAACTTGTGCTGTGTATCTGGGAGACACCCCAGACAGATTGGCATCAGCACTATCCAGCCTGCTTAATGGCCCACCAAGAGGAATAAGCTGTACAATGAACCCATTGAGAGAAGCCAGGGGCTACACCTATGACTCAGTGGGACATTTAGGGACATGCCTGTGGACAGGGGACTCTAAGTGCTTTTCCATGCCCATGTGCTGTGAGCTTGTGTTTGGGACAGAGGATGTACAAGACACATGACAAAGAATAGAAAAAGGCAGCTGCATCTTCTCCATTTTGTCTTCAATCCTGCTTCTCACCTCTGGAGTAACTTCTCTATAAACTGAAGCTTTGAACAAAGGGCTGTATGACTCATCCAAGCTTTGGATGTGTTCCAGAGGGACTCTACAAGCCAGCAAACTCACCAATGCTGCTAAGAACCAGATATATGGATTCTGAAGTCATATGTATGTATCTCATTGCTTTGACCATTTAACAACTCTCTTCTCGTCCTTTTCTTTTCCAATAAACCTTTGGTTTTAGATAGTAAAGGATTGGCTGGCAGCATAATTTGGATAAGATCCAAACTAGTATTGATCTGGTAATATGGCTGGCCCTTTGGGGATCAGAAGAACATATTGTATAGTGTATAGTTTTAAATAACTTATGACTTTACTGGACCTAGTTGTTGATTGAGAGCCAGAGACTGGAATGCAATAAAGGGGGCTATGAGATTTCTTTTTTTCCAACTTCTTGATAACCAGTGTGGAGGATCAGGAGCACGGATTGTGACTGGTTGGTGAATCTAACTACAGTGTTAATCAGCACTTTTGGGAGAATCTGCTCTCCTTTCTGCAACCTGCCCTGACCTTGGCATTTTCAGTGTGGGCTACCCTAGACACCTCGGGTCACACTGTCCTCTTGGGGATGACAAACCTAGTAATCTCTTTGAGTGTGAAGTGGGTAAGAGCTGGACAGTGAGTGCTCTGACGACTTGGAGTTGGTTATGCCTGCCTGTCACTAGCTGCACAGAAAGAGTGAGGCCTCTGGCGGCCTGGAAGGCAGTGCTTGTGTTGCCAGAGGCTGTTGGTTTTAGAGATCTGAGCAACAACAGGCACAGACAAGACCACTCCATGCTAAGGACAAGTAGTGGTAGGGTGACCAGATGTCCCGATTTTATAGGGACAGTCCCAATTTTTGGATCTTTTTCTCTGGGAAGAAGGAAAAAGGTGTTTGAGGCGCAAGTGGTGTTCTCGTCCATCCTCCCTGTGGAAGGAAAAGGCCCGGGTAGAGACTGTTGAATCGTGGAAGTCAACGAATTGCTACGCAGGTGGTGTTGGAGAGAAGGCTTCAGATTCTTTGACCATGGGATGGTGTTCCAAGAAGAAGGATTGGTAGGCAGAGACGGGCTCCACCTAACGAAGAAAGGGAAGAGCATCTTCGTAAGCAGGCTACCCTAGTGAGGAGGGCTTTAAACTAGGTTCACTGGGGGAAGGAGACCAAAGCCCTGAGGTAAGTGGGGAAGTGGGATACCAGGAGGAGGCATGAGCAGGAAAGCGCAAGAGGGGAGGACTGCTGCCTCATACTGAGAAAGCAGGACAATCAGCGAGTTATCTTAAGTGCCTATACACAAATGCAAGAAGCCTGGGAAACAAGCAGTGAGAACTGGAAGTCCTCGCACAGTCAAGGAATTATGATGTAATTGGAATAACAGAAACTTGGTGGGATAATTGACATGACTGGAGTACTGTCATGGATGGATATAAACTGTTCAGGAAGGACAGGCAGGGCAGAAAAGGTGGGGGAGTTGCATTGTATGTAAGAGAGCAGTATGAGTGCTCAGAGCTCCAGTATGAAACTGCAGAAAAACCTGAGAGTCTCTGGATTAAGTTTAGAAGTGTGAGCAACAAGGGATGTGATTGCAGAGCCATTGGCCATTATCTTTGAAAACTCATGACGATTGGGGGAGGTCCCGGATGACTGGAAAAGGGCTAATGTAGTGCCCATCTTTAAAAAAGGGAAGAAGGAGGATCCGGGGAACTACAGGCCAGTCAGCCTCACCTCAGTCCCTGGAAAAATCATGGAGCAGGTCCTCAAGGAATCAATTCTGAAGCACTTCGAGGAGAGGAAAGTGGTCAGGAACAGTCAGCATGGATTCACCAAGGACAAGTCATGCCTGACTAACCTAATTGCCTTCTATGATGAGATAACTGGCTCTGTGGATGAGGGGAAAGCAGTGAATGTGTTATTCCTTGACTTTAGCAAAACTTTTGATACAGTCTTGCACAGTATTGCCAGCAAGTTAAAGAAGTATGGGCTGGATGAATGGACTATAAGGTGGATAGAAAGCTGGCTAGATTGTCTGGCTCAACGGGTAGTGTTCAATGGCTCCATGTCTAGTTGGCAGCTGGTATCAAGCGGAGTGCCCCCAGGGTCGGTCCAGGGGCTGGTTTTGTTCAATATCTTCATTAATGATGGAGGAGAGGTCATAATTCAAAATGATCTGGACAAATTGGAGAAATGGTCTGAGGTAAACAGGATGATAGTTATAGGCTGGGGACGCACCGGTTGGAAGTAACGGACGAGGAGAAGGACCTCGGAGTCCTGATCGATCGCAGGATGACTATGAGTCGGCAATGTGATGTGGCCGTTAAAAAGGCTAATGCGGTCTTGGGATGCATTAGGCGAGGAATTTCTAGTAGAGATAAGGAGGTGCTAGTCCCGTTATACAAGGCGCTGGTGAGACCTCATTTGGAGTACTGTGTGCAATTCTGGTCTCCCATGTTTAAGAAGGATGAATTTAAACTGGAAAGGGTACAAAGAAGGGCCACTAGGATGATCGGAGGAATGGAAAGCCTGTCGTATGAAAGGAGACTTGAGGAGCTCGGTTTGTTTTCCTTAAGCAAAAGAAGGTTGAGGGGAGATATGATTGCTCTCTTTAAATATATCAGAGGGATAAATACCAGGGAGGGAGAGGAATTATTTCAGCTCAGTGCTAATGAGGATACGAGAACAAATGGATATAAATTGGCAGTTGGGAAGTTTAGGCTTGAAATTAGGCGAAGGTTTCTAACCGTCAGAGGAGTGAAATACTGGAACGGCCTGCCGAGGGAAATAGTGGGGGCGAAAGACCTCTCCGGCTTTAAGATTAAGCTTGATAAGTTTATGGAGGGAATGGTTTGATAGGATAACTTGATTTAC
>QXTE01000038.1:11970187-11982745 GCA_003942145.1 Platysternon megacephalum | reverse complement strand
CTGGTTAGGCCTCAACTGGAGTATTGTGTCCAGTTCTGGGCACCGCATTTCAAGAAAGATGTGGAGAAATTGGAGAGGGTCCAGAGAAGAGCAACAAGAATGATTAAAGGTCTTGAGAACATGACCTATGAAGGAAGGCTGAAAGAATTGGGTTTGTTTAGTTTGGAAAATAGAAGACTGAGAGGGGACATGATAGCAGTTTTCAGGTATCTCAAAGGATGTCATAAGGAGGAGGGAGAAAACTTGTTCACCTTAGCCTCTAAGGATAGAACAAGAAGCAATGGGCTTAAACTGCAGCAAGGGAGGTTTAGGTTGGACATTAGGAAAAAGTTCCTAACTGTCAGGGTGGTTAAACACTGGAATAAATTGCCTAGGGAGGTTGTGGAATCTCCATCTCTGGAGATATTTAAGAGTAGGTTAGATAAATGTCTATCAGGGATGGTCTAGACAGTATTTGGTCCTGCCATGAGGGCAGGGGACTGGACTCGATGACCTCTCNAAAGCAGTGAACGTGTTATTCCTTGACTTTAGCAAAGCTTTTGATATGGTCTCCCACAGTATTCTTCCCAGCAAGTATGGGCTGGATGAATGGACTATAAGGTGGATAGAAAGCTGGCTATATCATCAGGTTCAATGGGTAGTGATCAATGGCTCCATGTCTAGTTGGCAGCCGGTATAAAGTGGAGTGCCCCTAGGGTCGGTCCTGGGGCCGGTTTTGTTCAATATCTTCATGGATTGCACCTCAGTAAGTTTGCAGATGACACTAAACTGGGAGGAGTGGTAGATACGCTGGAGGGTAGGGATAGGATACAGAGGGACCTAGACAAATTAGAGGATTGGGACAAAAGAAATCTGATGAGGTTCAACAAGGACAAGTGCAGAGTCCTGCACTTAGGACGGAAGAATCCCATGCACTGCTACAGACTAGGGACCGAGTGGCTAGGCAGCAGTTCTGCAGAAAAGGGGTTACAGTGGATGAGAAGCTGGATATGAGTCAACAGTGTGCCCTTGTTGCCAAAAAGGCTAACAGCATTTTGGGCTGTATACGTAGGGGCATTGCCAGCAGATCGAGGGACGTGATCCTTCCCCTCTATTCGGCATTGGTGAGGCCTCATCTGGAGTACTGTGTCCAGTTTTGGGCCCCACACTACAAGAAGGATGTGGAAAAATTGGAAAGAGTCCAGTGGAGGGCAACAAAAATGATTAGGGGGCTGGAGCACATGACTTATGAGGAGAGGCTGAGGGAACTGGGATTATTTAGTCTGCAGAAGAGAAGAATGAGGGGGGATTTGATAGCTGCTTTCAACTACCTGAAAGGGGGTTCCAAAGAGGATGGATCTAGACTGTTCTCAGTGGTACCAGATGACAGAACAAGGAATAATGATCTTAAGTTGCAGTGGGGGAGGTTTAGGTTGGATATTAGGAAAAACGTTTTCACTAGGAGGGTGGTAAAGCACTGGAATGGGTTACTTAGGGAGGTGGTGCAATCTCCTTCCTCAGAGGTTTTTAAGGTCAGGCTTGACAAAGCCTTGGCTGGGATAATTTAGTTGGGGATTGGTCCTGCTTTGAGCAGGGGGTTGGACTAGATGACCTCCTGAGGTCCCTTCCAACCCTGATATTCTATGATTCTATATAGGCTCCTATTACCCCCCACCCCCTGTCCCAATTTTTCACATTTGCTGTCTGGTCACCCTAAGTAGTGGTGAAATGCCTGATAAACTTGTGGGGGTGTCACAGTAACCTCTTCTTCCAACTCTGCAGATGACCCAGGTGGGTGTCACTATGTTGCAACATGATGGAATTTCTGTCTTTGTAGTTTACTATTTTAAAAATCTAGGCAATTACATATAACAAACTATGTTAACAGAACATTATTAAGGCTGCAAAGTCAAGAACACCCAAGTTAGGAAATGCCAGAATTAAGGTTGCCTGTGCAATCTTAATTTGGCCCCCTTGTGGGTATGTATTAGGATTAGAGTTTGATTTACTTTGTATATTTTGATATGTGGTGTTGACAATTTTTGTTAACAGTTCTAAAACTTTAACATTTTGAATCTCAGCATCTACTGTCATTAAATAATTGTTGTCTGACCCCTGCCCCATAATTTCCTGCAACTGTGTAAATTTAAATAGCTAAAAATAAAAAAATGCTAACAAATAAACATCAATATTATCCATCAAAATTATTAGAAAAAAATTAATTCTACCGAGCCTAATTATGATTCAGTCCGTAATTACGTGATCATATTGTTTTGCTCAAAGTACACAGAATAACCTGGTTTGGGACTGTAGAGAGGGAGAGTGGCCTCCCTCTGAGCCTGAGGGATCACTACACTCTCCCTGGTGAGCAAAACGAAGCCAGCCCTGCCCCCCAAGCAGAGTTGAGGGACAGGAAATATAAGAGGCTGACCCTTCAGCTTAATTTGGTGAGAGCCAGTAAAGGAGGCAGATGTCTCTACCCTGCTGCAGGTCTCTGGACCAGACCCCAAGCTATATGGTCTCCTGTCCCTGGAAGTGGAGAGGAGCTGCTGGGACTGCTGTCCGCCACTTACCTTGAGGAGATGGAGGACCTGCAGACTATGGAGTCACACCAATGGACTGGGGTAGGAAGTAGCCCAGGGGAACCAGACATTAGTCAGGTTGTGCTGTTGCCTTCTGAGTCAGCATGTTTTGGCAGGATCCCTGCTGACCCAGTGGTGGGGTCCCTCACCACTGTTAGGGCCCTGAGCTGGAACCTGGTGAAGCTGGACCCGGGTCCTCCTACCCCCACTGTTGCCAACCTCAACCCTTGGGTGATGGCCTGTGCCTTGTTTTTGGCTTGCCCCCCGCCAGAAGGCTGCAAGCCCATAGACTGTGTTTGCTGTCTGCCTTAGTCAGGAGGCTAGCCAAAAGACGGCTTAATTGCTTGTTGCTCTGCCCTGCTCAGAGGGCCAGAGCCACTGACAGTGATTGCTGTCTGCCTTAGCCAGAAGGCTCGGGCTAAAGACTGCTTATTGTGCTGCCCCACTCAGGGAGTCAGAGCCTAGACTATATTTACTGCCTGCCTTAGCCAGAAGGCTTGAGCCCAAAGACTCCTTATTGCTTTGACTTGCCCAGTAGGTCTGAGCCCAGACTGTGATTACTGTCTGCCCCTGCCAGGAGGCTTGGGCCTGACACTGCTAATTAGCTTCTGTTTATTGCCTGATACAGTGAATCAGAGTGGCCTCCCTCTGAGTAGAGCCCTGCAAATCTTCAGATATCTGCTTTATTTCTTCTGACCCAGTGGTGGATTAATCATGGGCCCATTTGGGCCTGCTTCTCCTCTTCCCCCTGGCCAGGCCGGAAGCCGGAGCCAGAGCCAGAGCCAGGCCAGAGCCGCCCAGGGAGCTTGGGTCTCTGTGGAGAGACCCGGCCCCTCCACCTGTCCTAGGCGGGGGCTAGGGTGCCTGAGAGCAGCCCCTGGCCTGTGTCCCTGCCCCCTGGGGTAGATAGAGAGTCCGGGGGCTCTGGGGTGGCAGAATGGGTGGAAGGTGCCCTCCTACTTTTTAACAAAAGAAATCTGGCTTAGGGGCGGGTGAGAGTAGGGGGTGCCACATCATCAGCTGCGTGTGTGGCTGCAGCTCCCAGCCCCAGCTTTGCAGGCAGCAAATGAGTCCCATTCTGGGCAGAGGAAGCCTGCTCAGGGGAAGAGGGGGTTGCAGTGTCAGGAGATGGAGAGGGGATGGACGTAGTTTGGAGGTGAGGTGTGCGGGGTGTATGTGGGGTCATGTGCCACTCCCCCCCGATTTCTGCAAGCCCTGAGCTGCTCTGTTCAGCCTTTGTGGGGAGGGGGAAGAGAGAATGGGGGAAGGGAAGTGGAGTAGGGGGGAAGAGGCAGTGGGAAAGGGGGATGGGATAGGGCAGGGGGTGGGAATAAGGGGTGGGAGTGGGGGAGTGGGGAAGAGGCAGTGGGGAAGGGGAATGGGATATGGCAGGGGTAGAGAAGGGGATAAGGGAGTGGTGTGGGGGGAATCAGGGAATGTGGGGCGGAGGAGGTAGGGTAGCGGGGAGGGGAAGGGATGGGGAAGAGATGTTGGGGAAGGGGGAAGAGGCCTGGGATGGAGAAGGGGGAAGAGAAGGAGAAGGGGCATGGGGTGGGGAGAGGAAGGAGTAAGGGTGGGGAGAGGAAAGTGCAGGGGGTGGGGAGAGGCAGTGTGCATCTGAATTGCCTGAGTAGCCAGCAGCAGCCCCTCTCCCCCATTATGTAGTCCCCCACATCACCAGCTGCCCAGGTACCACTCCAGGTGGGGGGAGAGAGCCAGTGAGACTGTCTTCAGCACACACATGCTGTCCCCCCCCCCCCAACATAGCAGTCAAACCACGCTTATGTGGGGGGGACTCCTGCCCCCAGGGGCCCACCTTGGCTCTCGCTGCCCCAGCGTTTAAATCTGCTGCTTATCCGAGCCCTCTCCCAGCAGACTCTGGTGCCCACAGTGCCCGGGCCACTCGGCAGCTCGCTCCTCAGCACCGCTGGAGGGGGGGCTGCTCCCAGACACCTGCTTTCTTGCTCTGCTCCGGGCACTGTTGGGGCTGCAGCTCCTTCGGGCTCTTCTCCACGTGGCAGCTGGGACGGGACTTTGCAACTTTTGGCCGCAGATTGCAGCAGCTGCGGTGCTGAGTGCAGGGGCCAGAGCACAGCAACCCGATCCTGGGGCTCCATTTACCTCTGCTCTGCCTCCCCCTGTGCCCGCCCAACATGGTGCACTGTTGCACAGAGCCTGGTATCCCCCCACCCCAGGGGAATACCTTCTCTACAGTCTGGGATCTCCTGGACATAGCCAGTCCCCAATCCAGGATCCCCCCATCCCATGGGAACACACCTAGAGCCCCCCACTCACCTGGGACTCCTCCCTTCCCGGGACACCTCCCTGTCAGAGTTTAAACTGCCTGCATGAAGCCAAGCATGTCTGCAGACCACCCCATGTACATCCTCTCTCCAGAGCCCAGGGTAAAACATCCTTCTCCCTCCACCCTCTTGTGAAACAGACCCCTTTCCCCAAGATCGTGGAGTTGAGGTTCCCCCTTGGCTGGGGCTGGCGTGTGGCTCTCACACTGCTGGGAAGGGGACTCCTGAGACTATTACCCTGTTCTGCACAAACCAGTACTCTGAGTAAGAGGACAAAATTAAGAGGGGGAAATGCAAAGCTATCAGGGGAAACCTTCCTGGCAGTGCAATTTCTGTTTTAAGCTGTGGAACAATCTCCCAGGGGAAGGGCTGGAAATTCCCAGGCTTGGAATTTTTAAAAGGAAACTGGACAAAACATGCTGCAAGGAGCAGCCCTGCATTTGCTGGGAGAGAAACCGAGATGGGATGATCACAGAGGGTTGTTTTTTTTTGTCCTCTAATTTCTATAATTCCATCCCACTATTCTGAGAGTACAAATTCTGGTACTAAAGACCTGGTGTCTGGATCCCATTGCTCTGGGATTGTGAGTTAGTGTCCTGACATGCAACTCCTACAAGGCCAGTAGTGTAGCTCCTGCTGTTAGTACAGCTGTTTGCAAGTGCCCTTGTGTTTAGCTGAACCCTCTTACAGAGATTGAGTGCATCCCCACTATATTGTGAGCAGGCATTCTGCCACTGCTATCCTGCTGTGTGGATCCCAGTGTGCTTGTACTGTGAATTTTTGGCACTCACCCCTGCTATATGTATTTCATTGTGCTGTTATTTCTCGTGCCCTGGCATAATGACATTATGCTAGAAATATGAATTCTGAAAATAGTGCCCTGGTGTGATGGTCACCCTGGGCTGTTACTCTGAATCCTCTCTTTTTGTATGCAGTAGTGTTGTAACCCTATTGGTCCCAGGACATTAGAGAGACAAGGTGGGTGAGCTAATATTTTTTACTGGACCAATTTCTGTTGGTGAGAGAGACAAGCTTCCAAGCTTATGCAGAGTTGTTCTTCAGGTCTGTAAACTCAAAAGCTTGTCTCTCTCACCAACAGAAGCTGGCCCAATAAAAGATATTACATCACCCATCTTCTCTCTCTAATGTGAATTCTGTCATTATGGCCCTGTTGGGTGCATCCTAATATACTGAGAGCATGAATCTTGGCCAGTAGTGTCAATCTTAATGCTAGTAGCCTGCTGTTTAGATCTTACTCCACTCTGAGCCTGAGAGTTTTAATTTTGGCATGTGTATCCTGATGCCAATCCATGAAGGCAGTGGAGTTTGGAAATAAGGTGAACACAGAGCCAGCCTTACGGGTGGGTGTTATGGTCAAGAGGCAAGGAAGAGAGTGGGCCTGGGGTGCACGGCCATGGAAGGGAGCTCTGGGCAATAGGGATGGGGGAGGCAGTGGAGCCCAGGGTGATGAGGAAGTATTCCTCTGCCACTTTGGTCTTGGCCTGCCCCACTTTTACAAAAGCTCCAGAATCCTTGGGCTCCCCCCAGCAATCTGTCTCCCTGGCTGGCTGCCACGGCTCTTACCACTGCCCAGCTCTGGCTTCTGGTCTGGCCAGAGGGGGAGAGGAGGAGCACGGCCTCATGTGAGGCAGATGTGGGGGGCCCAAAAGTTCTTTGTGCCCAGGGACCCAATAAATCTTAATCCACCTCTTTGCTGACCATTTTTGCAGATTGGATGCAGATACAAATTTTGTATCTATGCAGGGCCTCTGAGCCTGAAACGAAGGGACCAGTACAGGATAAATCAGGTTGTGTAGTAAAGGGGGCTGCTGTCTGTAGGACCCCGGCTTTATTTGTTGCAGAAGTTGGACGGTGGGTATTGAATGAGGCAGGAGACTGCAGGAAGAGAAAGGACAGTCTCATGGTTAAGGCAGTTGAATATTGCCCTGGATAATTAGATTCTATCCCAGCCTCTGCCACAGAGTTCCTGTGTGACACTAGGCAAGTTGATTAAAACAAACTTTTCATAGGTCACTAATTTTGTGTTCCTCATTTTTTGGGTGTCCAGCTTGATACCCTGGAATCTGACTTGCAAAAGTGCTGAGTACTGACAGCTGCAACTGAAGTCAATGAGAGCTGTACTTTAAACAAAAAGGGCTGTATAAGAGGTCCTAGGCATCTCAAATTGGGCGTGCAAAATTAGTGGAAACTTTTGACTTTATTCTATGCCTCAGCTCCCAATCCCTCGCCTCAGGTTATTAAGATATATTTATGTTTGTGGAGCATTCAGAGACTAATGATGAGTGCCATGGAAAAGATGATGAGTATATTAATCTGTTTTCAGAGCTGGGTTTGAACAGTATGCAGTAAATAAGGCATGGGGCCAATGCACTGAAAAATGAAAATAAAACAAAATATTGAATATTCATTTAATGAGCTATCCTGTGTACTGAATGAGGAGGTGGTCCCGTGGAAAAAATAGCATGTGATCATGTGATTAATGACTATCATAATTCATATACACAAGGGGGCTGACTTAAGGTTGCACATGCAATGTTAAAACTGGAATTTTCTAATTTTTCAGTGCTTGACTTTGCAACCTTACTAGTATTCTTTGAACATTTTTATCTCTGTGTGTATATATAACTGATATTTTCCTTTTAAGAGCATCCATTAAAAGAAAATGTTTTGATACAGAAATAAAGTTAACAATAGTACATAATAATCGAGGGGTCTGAGCTATGATTATGTTGTGATTAAATATTTATTTATATTTGATGAAAATGTGTTAGTATGTTGATGGTATCTACAGAAACCCAAAGTTAGATAAGGGTGGGCATGATATCCAGGCCTATTTATTTTCTTGTTTTTTAGTACCTGGGATGAAATCCTGGCCCCAAAGAAATCTGTGGCAAAACTTCCATTGACTTCAGTGGAACTAGGATTTTTAAATGTTGTAATGGGTAACTTATGTTGCCACTAAGGAACCTTACCAGGTTTTTGAAACAATAAATAAAACCGAGCTCATATTAAATGACAACTCATGTAGTTTTGGGTTTTTTTCTTATACTTGATTGCTTTTGAAATATTAACACAAGTTACCATATGGAAAATAATTTCAGTTTTTCCAAATATGTCATACATTAAGGCAATATCTAAGTACAGTAAAAGCTGTGTTATCTGGCATTTTACCAACCGGAAAGCTCTAGAAACCAGCATTTCTGATATCCATTAAAAGTCCAGTTGGTGTGAGGCCAGTAGGCTCCCCACCTGGCTCTGCATGGCTCCCTGGAAGCGGTGACATGTCCCTGCTGCTCCTAGGTGGAGGAATGGCCACGGGGGCTCTGTGCGCTGCCCCCTGGCTCTGCAGCTCCCATTGGCTGGGAACTGCAGCCAATGGGAGCTGCAGGGGGGCACCTGCGGGCAAAGGCAGCACGCACAGCCACCTGACCATGCCTCCACCTAGGAGCAGCAGGGACATGTCGCCGCTTATGGGGAGCCGCCTGAGGTGAGTGCTGCCTGTATCCGGCACCCTGAAACCCCTCCGGCACCTCAACCCCTGCCCCCTCCTGCCCCAAAACTCCCTCCCAGAACCTGCACCCCACACCCCCTCCTGCGCCCCAACCCCTAGCCCTGAGCCCCCACCCATACCCAAACTAGTATAACTGAGGTAATTGGAATTTCTGACTAACCGGCACCTCCTATTTCCGCAACATTCTGGATAACAAAGCGTTTACTGTAAATGCAGTAGATATAACCCTGTCATACATCATACACCATCTCATTTAGGTGTAATAATTATATAAGTTCTTGTAGAAAGAGCCTTAGAATTCCAAAGATTGCATTGAAGGAAAAGTACCACATAATACTCCAGAGATTCTGACCTCATTAAATCTTAGGGGGGAAATCAGTAAATATATATACAGCACTCTAAGAATTGACTAGCGGTAGAGTCTAAACTCAGTGGGTAAAAACAAAACTTCCCTACCATACAGAAAACTTGTTAATACATTAGAACACAAAGTTTAATTTGTAAATTCTACCAAACATGTATCCATAGCATTCTTCTTCCCCCTAGCAAAAGTCAATTGAAGTCAATGGGAGTTTAAAGCAGTAAGTCCCTTTGTTTAACTTTATAGATAACCTTTTTGTCAGTGTTGGATTAAATGTGGGGGGAAGGGGAGAAAATAAATTAAAAGCATCTTCCAGTGACATAAGCCTCATGAAGAATTAACTAGGATAAGCACTTATTCTAGTTGGTGCACTGACAAGCTGAACAATGCAGACAAAAATAATAATTAAAACATAGCTTCCTGCTGAGATGAAACTTTCAAGAGTCTCAACTGTGTTGAGCTTATGATTTTTCCATTTTTGTGTTTGCGAGCATAATTATGTCCCAGAGGCAGCAGGAGCTAGTGCTTGTCATTCCCCATTTCCCCCCTCCGAAAGGAGATTAATTTCTTTACACAGAAATCCAAAAGTTGATGCCAGAGCAATAATAATAATGTAAACAAGCCTTTTATTCTTTTAATCTGGAATGCATAATTTAATGGCAGAGTAATATAAATAATGAAAATACCACATATACTTTAGACAATTAAGGGTAAACTGAAAAGTAACATTTAATGTAGTATTGATTGACTGTATCAACAAATGACGGCAGACATCTGTATGGATGATAGCATTTAGAAAAATGCTATAAAGTATATCAGTACAGAAGTAGTGGGGGTGGAATGGAGTAGACTTGATGGCTCAGAAAACTGGTAATGGAATATAGAGCCTTTCACCCCTAGATCACCGATTCAAATTGGCCCAGGTCAATAGGGACTGAAAGTCATTACCATCTGATGGCTCTTCAGTGGCTTGTGTGAAATGAGTTGGTCCCTGTACGGCTCCCAATGGACAGGTGTTCATATCACAAAACCATCATCTATCACGACTGACACCCTGTTGGGACTCTGAGCAAAGGATAGGAAATGAAAGGGCATGGAGTCAGAATTACCTTTACCCTCCAGATCAGGAGTGAGAAACATTGGTGGATTGGGGTGGTGTAGAGAAACTTGTTCTGTAATTGTCTATACTGTAGATGTTCCATTCACATAGGATTTCAGTTTCTAGGCCTATCAATATAGAATTTTTCATCATCACTTAAAAAATTCCCCCACTGCCGACCCACCCTTAGAAACAAAAGTAAAAAAGCACAAGGATTTAAATAGTGATGATAATTATACTGTTAGGGAGTTAGGATAACATGTTTTTTTAATTAAAGAGTATCAACCTACAGGTACTTTATTTTATTCCTAATCAGGACTGTAGATGTGTGTTTTAAAACAGATTTGACCTATGACAATTTACTGAGATGAAGTACAAATTATGGATTTCTTCAGTAACAAATCTGCAAATTTAAAAGCTATTTCTGGTACATTCACATACTTAATGGGTATGGCCTCAAACTGATGTATGTTGTGAAACTCAATGACAATACTTCTTGTCCTTTTATAAACTAATATAGTATTGATATGTTATCAGTGTGGGATACATTTTCAGAAATGGTGTCTGTTAAGCGTTAAGAAACAGAATTTGGACCACTTCAGTTTCCCCTGGACACACAGATTCCCACCAGCCTGCTTGGCATTCTACAAAATACAGGAAGCCACCCAATGCTAATCTTAAACTTCTGAACCTTTTACTATTATAGGTGCCTGTTTCACAGGAGAACAAACCTGGACAATAGAAACAAATAATGTTTCCTTAGAAGGACTTGGGCCTGTATAAGGAAAGAAAAGTTGAAGATAGTGAAAAAATTGTCAATGGGTAATGTAAGTCCCTTCCAGTGGAGATATGACGCAGATGTGGTAAGCTAAAAGCAAATCTTTATTTTGAAGCTGCTGGGAACACACAAAGTTTGTTTACATTGGGAAAAAATGACCCACTGGTGATTGGTGCAGCTGAATTGGTGCTGAACTCAATTTAGCTGCATGTTCAGACAAGGACAAATTGTGTTCAGCACCATTTCAGATCACTCAGAACCATGTATCAAGGTGCCTGGGTTCAGATACCCATATGTGCTTATTTTCTACTATGTGTTTCAGTGCTTACAAAATCAAATAAACATACAGTATATGTGAATATGATCCCATGTACTGTACATACATACTGTATTTGGATGTGCAATTGCACAAACGTTCACTGGGTTTAACTGAATCTCAAATATTCAAATATTTTTAGTTTAAATGTGCACTTATGGTTCTTTATCAATTAAGGATATTAAATGGAAAACAAGTTAATGAAATATTGTAATGGAAATTTTAAATATACATAAGTTATGAAATTTATTCATAGTGCCAGCAGCAGAATCATAGATTATAAGGTCAGAGGGGAACCACTGTGATCATCTAGTCCATTGGTCCCTGACCTTTTTCGTCTGGCGGGTGCCAAAAAACAAAAAACCGAGCGCTGCCGGCGGGCGCCAAAAAAACCCCAAACAAACAAAAAACCCCGAGCGCTGCCGGCGGAGCAAAAAACAAACAACCCCCGAGCGCTGCCGGCGGAGAAAAAAACAAACAAACCCCGGGCGCTGCCAGCAGATCAAAAAAAAAACCCAACAAAAACCCGAGGGCTACGCGGGCGCACGTACACCCCCCAGCGGGCGCAATGGCGCCCGCGGGCACCGCGTTGGGGACCCCTGATCTAGTCTGACCTCCTGTACAGTACATAGACCTTTCCCAGAATAAAAGATGTAATTAAGATACATTGACCATATACAGTAAAGCAGGGGTCGGCAACCTTTCAGAAGTGGTGTGCCGAGTCTTCATTTATTCACTTTAATTTAAGGTTTTGCGTGCCGGTAATACATTTTAATGTTTTTTAGAAGGTCGCTCTCTATAAGTCTATATATTATGTAACTAAACTAGTGTTGTATTGTAAAATAAACAAGGTTTTCAAAACGTTTAAGAAGCTTCATTTAAAATTAAATTAAAATGTTGATCTTACGCCGCCGGCCCGCTCAGCCCGCTGCTGGTCTGGGGTTCTGTTCACCTAGGCCGGCAGCGGGCTGAGTGGGGCCTGCGGCTGGGACCCCGGCTGGCAAGGGTCCGGCAGCCAGAACCCCAGACCGGCAGCGGGCTGTGCGTTGCCGGCGGCTGGGACCCCAAACCGGCAGTGGGCTGAGCGACTCAGCCCACTTCCGCTCAGGAGTTCCATCCGCCGGCTCCTGCCAGCCGGGATCCCGGCTGCCAGACCCGCTCAGCCCGCTGCCGGGCTGGGGTCCCGGCCCTGCCCACATACAGTGGATACCTACCTTCTCCCTGGTTCTGGCCCATTCTCTTCCTCTCTCTGCACTGAGCTGAGGGTGGGAGTGCACTGAGCACAGGGCTGGGGGTGAAGGGTCTGGCCAGGAGCTAGAATGAGGGAGGGGATTCAGGGTTGGGGCAGGAGGTTTGGGTGTGGGGCACTTACCTGGGCAGCTCCCATTTGGTGCGAGGGGTGCAGGTGGGAATCTGTGGGAGTGTGTGTGTGCAGGAGCTCCCATTTGGTGCTCAGGGTGGGGCTGGGGAGGGTGCAAGAGTCAGGCCGTGGGGGGGCTGGGGATGTGGGGGGGCTGGGGATGTGGGAGGGTGCAAGAGTCAGGGCAGGGGGTGGGGGGGCTGGGTATGTGTGTGGGTGCCAGAGTCAGGGCTGGGGTCGTGGGGGGG
>QXTE01000038.1:11952074-11969849 GCA_003942145.1 Platysternon megacephalum | reverse complement strand
CCCCCCCCCCCAACCCCCTTACCATGTTCTGCTCCGCGCAGAGCCAGACACGCTGCCCTGCGGGAGCAGGCAGCCCCGCCCCTCAGAGCGCTGCGCGTGGGGAGGCATGGCTCCAGGGGAGGGGGGAGCGTGTCTGCCTCCCCGCGGAGCCAAGCACTGCCCTGCAGGAGCGCGCAGCCCCGGCCCCTAGAGCGCTGCGCGCGGGGCGGCATGGCTTATGGGGAGGGGGGAGCATGTCTGCCTCCCCGCGGAGCCAACACTGCCCTGCGGGAGCGGGCAGCCCTGGCCCCCAGAGCGCTACGTGCGCGCCGGCATGGCTCCAGGGTAGGGGGGAAGGCGGGGGAGGGGCCGGCGGCTTGCTGTGCTCGGCCGGGCGCTCTGGCCCGGGAGTGCAGACCCCGCAGCTTGCCACGCCGGGGGGGGGGGGGGGGGGGNGGGGAGGGCGGAGAAGAGCGGGCCGGGCAGGATTTTAAATGGCACGCTGCTCCGGCAGGCAGCTGTGTGCCATTAAAAATTGGCTCGCGTGCCGTCTTTGGCAGGCCTGCCATAGGTTGCCGACCCCTGCAGTAAAGTGTAAAAGAAACTTAACAGCATATTAAGTGAACTACCTATGTTCAAAGAAGCCAGTTATTGTTGGCATGGGAATTGTAAACAGAAAAGGCATATAGTGGTCTCCACAGAGGTAAATAAATCAACATCACTTAAAATCAAGATTGAATGTCCTTCTAAAAAAGATACACTCTAATTCAACCACAAGTTACTGAACTTGCTGCAGGATTTACTGGGGGGGGAAATTCTATGGTGTGTGTGCAATACAGGAGGGCAGACCAGATAATCACAATGGTTCCTTCTGGTCTTAGAATCTCTCGGTTTTAAAACCTTGATTTTCTGTGTGGAGGAGACTGAAGTATAGGTTGATGTATGGGAGTGGTAGCACTGGATGATGAGTTGACTGAACTGTGTATTTGTTTTAGTGATTTTAAATAACTGGTGGGGTGCTCAGAGCCTGAGTGTGGGTGCTCTTTATTGTTTTATGTCAAAACAAAACAAATACATGTTTGAAAAAGACCTAGCTCTATTGGCACTATACCAATAAAAAAAGTAACAGGCGTAACTGTGACAGATTCCTAATTTGTGTTGCCAGGATCTCAACTAACATGCCAGTGAAATAGGCTTTTTGATCATGTTGACCTGTTTGGGGGGAAATGGAGGAGGTTGTATTTATAGTTCTATCCAGTTTATATAATAAATACAACAGATACATACCTGCCACCACCAGAAGCCTATAAATAAGGATGTTAGCAAAGAAAAATATGGATGACTTTGAACTACATTGGAGACCAAGAACAGTTTAAAAAATAGGGATGATCCCTCGTAAGCAGGCAGAGTTGGCAGGTAGGCGAGCACTGCTTAGCCAGCTAGCTGCAAGGTACCTTACAACTAGAATAAAGTACAAAGCACTGACCCATCTAATTCACGAAGAGGCCACATTTTCCACAGGGCTCGGAACAGGCACCTGCGAAGCGTGCGAGCGCAGCTGCTGGCCCCTTGGTGGGGAGCCCGCTCCTGGCCTGCAGGTGCATGTTCAGCGCGAGGGCCCTGAGAGGCCACCTCGCTGAGCGCCCAACAGGCCGGATGGGGGGGCTGGGTTCCCCAAGGGGAGACAGGCGCCCGCACCTCCCGCCTAGCTCTGCGGCTGGGCCGTGGGCGCTGGAGCCCGCCACCGCCCGGCTGCCCTCGCAGGCGGCGGTGGGGCTGTCCCGGAGCGGCTGGGCTCGCCCGTCGCTGCAGTGGGAGGCCCTGGCCCAGCGGCGGCAGGAGGAGGTGGAGCTCGCCCGCTCAGCCCAGGAGATATCGAGCCGCTGCTGACGTTGGAGGGGGGAGGGAGCACTCCGGCCCAGCCGCAGCCGTTGTCACTGCGCTTCCCCCGGGGCTGTTGCCTCACCTGGCGGACTCCACCCAGCGAGTCCCGCCGCCGTTAGCGGATCATCGCACGAGCGTGGCCAGCGCCATCGGTGGCCCGCCCTCTTCCACCTTTGCCTTCTCTTCATTGGTCGAGCAGAACCTCTCGTCTCCGCGATTGGTCCAGGTGTGCTGCCAATCTACGCGACGCGACGTGACGTTGTCCGGTTCCCTGCTCGGGGAGGCCATTTTGGTTGCGGGCGGGAAAGGCCCTGGGGGAAATGGTGCCAGTTAGGGGGTGGTGCGTGGAGTGCCCGGAACGGATCGGGTCCAGGCTGCCTGGCGGGTGCAGCGCGCCCACCCGCTCCACTTGCGTCACCCTAGCCCCGCGGCCTTCACCCGGCTAGTCTCTGTACACTCGCACCCCGCCCTCACCGTAACTCCCTCCGGCAGGGGCCCGGGCGGGCAGGCAGGGCGGCTCAGCCCTGGAGGCAGCAGGTGTGGGCGCTGCCCTGCGCGGAGCCGTCCCCGCTACTCGCGGCTCCTCCCGGTCGGGCTCTGGAGCTGTGGCGACTGGGGCTTTTGGGAGCTGCAGCGGGGGCTGATGCTTACAAAGAATTAGTTGGGCTCGTTGGTAGAGTCACATCACCTCCCCAAAACGTGCTAGGCCCTGCGGGGCACGGGGGGTTTGTTCCCAAAAGACGCTCGTTGGCAGACGCTGGGGTTGGCATGACTGCGTTGATCTTGAGTCAGTACAATTTACCCTCCTAGGAGGACGTGGTTTGTGCCTACGTGGAGCCCTCAGAGGTATAACACCGCCCCAGGTCAGTATTTTACACATGAACACAGGGAAGATGAGGAACAAGGCTCGCTTTTGCAACTGATCATTCTGCTGGGAGTTATTCTGCATTTCTGGGAAATGGCCATTGTTCCCCTATATCCTTGTTCCTTACCAAATAGTGAATTCTCTTAGCATTTAGATTTATTAACGTGAGCTTGCTCAGTAGAAACAAAGCCACTCAAAATTAGACTTTAAATAGTCTTAAATAACTATTTTGCTGCTGAAAACAGAAAACTTCAAAAATTTAAAGTGCTTTAAGGATGTAGTGCTTTGAGAAAGATTGTTTTTATTTAAACGGAGAATACTACTGAAACTGGTAATATATCTCCCAGTGGAAGTAAGTTTGTTTATTTTCATGGAGTTCAATATTAAATACTAGCCATGAACTGCTTGTGATGGGAGCAGCCCAGGTGTCAAATCATGAATTCATTTATCACATTTCATGTATTGTTTTTTAGCTGCTTCACAGCTCTGGTTGCAAAACTGATGGGGCCAAATTGTAACTTGAAGCCAGATGTATACCTTTATACAAAATCCTCAGTGAGTTTAGTGCTTATTGAAAATAAGGGACTAATAATATTAACTTGAGCTAGGGTTGGGGCATGCATCATGCAAATTTCCACATACTCCTCTGACAAATTATTTATATTCTGAACTGAAGCTCTTCGTCTTTCATTCTGGAGCTTCTCAAGCACAACATGCCAGATTGTTTGTTAGCTTTGTGATATGGACGAGAAAGAGCGAGACAAAGTAATTGTTGATCCAAGGCAGGATTTGAACACATGTCCCTACAAGGCCTGTGTACTAGTCTGCAATACCACAAAGCCTTTTGACGCCATAATTATATTGTGGATTGGCTTGTAGGATTTACTGCTTTCGAATAGCATGCAATGTTGTAGTTGTGTTGGTCCCAGGATATAGGAGAAACAAAGTGGGTGAGGTAATATTTTTTTATTGGACCAACTTCTGTTGGTGAGAGAGACAAGCTTTCAAACTTACACTGAGCTTGTCTCTCTCACCAAAAAAGTCGGTCCAATAAAAGATATTATTTCACTCACTTTGTTTTCTTTCACAACGTTGTGCTGCAGATCTGCTATGTATTTTTTGCTTTTGAACCTCAATTCTTGGTCACTTAAATTTATTTAAAAGCAAAATTGTAAAAATAAACTAGACAAATAGTATTTTCTCTTTTACCTCCCTCCCCCCCAATTTACACTGAATTGTAGTTAAAATCATCCCTTTTCCTCAGAAAAGGAATTGGGAAGTTTTTTGGTTGTTTGTCTGGGATATCTTTTCATATTAACTGCTCAAAAATATTTTACTATGCAACAGAAGTTCCTAATTACAGAGAATACGCTTTTTATAATAGGTACTTTGCAGTGCCTTTATGAACCATCCTTGAAGTTAGGATGGTGAATGTTACAAAGAGTATTTCTAGGGAAAGGATGATTATAATGGCGAGTACCATAGTGGACAGCCCTGGTTCCCTATTATATCACAGATAAAGTATTATCTGAATGAGTCATATAAAGAAAGTGGCATGCAAATAGTGTAGGTCTCACCCACCCTGGCTATCTCTACTTCCCTCGCCCCCCAAAACCCCCCAGCAACCAACACAACAAAATAACCAATATACATACACCACAGTACATACGTACTTCTGAGAAACAAGATTGTGTTTTCTGTTGTGAAACTACAGAAATGTATATGTTCTGGCACAATCCCTGTCTGAAAATGTTATGGGTATTCTCTTGTAAATAACGTTTCATTTGCTAACCGGTTCCCTTTTTTACTAAATAAAAAAAATGAAGAGAATTACATGAAGCATATACAACTGATCATTTTTTAAAATAAAAAATGAAGTGCTTTTCAATGCTATGGATACCTTCATTTCAAATGAAGTCTACAATGATTAAATATTAAAATGATCGATGCTTTAAATTAATATAAAAACTTTTCAGGAGATTATTACAAAGATTAACTTTTTTAATGTTTTAATACCTCCACACTTTATCAATCACAGGCACTGAAACTGTTTTCACATCACCATACTGATGATCTCATATATCATTGCAGTATTATGCACTAACTGTATAAACAGCATTGTAATGTTGGTAGAGAAGATGAAGAAACACAATTCATGTTATTGCTCTTTAATATGCAGTTTTGGTGTTGAAATATTCTTTGACATGTGAATGAGTGAGTAGTTATTTTTCTAATGCTGAAGATGAGACAGAAACCCAATCCAAGGAATGAAATTAAATGTCATTTGCCATTCATAAAGGAACTTTGTTTCATGTAATGACAAACCTAGGTGGTCTGTGGCAAAGGTTGAAAGAAGAAGAAAAAGCCCTAGCATGTGTTTTCTTAGGAAGGACCCACATGAATGCAGCCTTAGTATCCTAAAATTGTCTGCAACTGCCTATGATTAGAGATACATTTTTACTCTTTCAGTTTGAATTATGTTTGCGGGTCATGAGAAAATGTCATGGCACCCCAGGTGCTTTTGTTTCACTAGCTGTATGTAGCCCTACCACTATAATTCAGAGGATTGACTAAACATTTACCCCAGGCGTTCTTAAAATGGAGGATGCAAATTTCTTTGTTTTACATTTCTTCTGGATTTCCTTAAGCAGTAGGGTTAGTATTATTTTTCTTGATTTCACCTAGCTAACCATCTATTCCAGTTGTACTATGCAACTTTATTTTGTGTAGCTTATATATCCCAGGACTCTTTGCAGAGCTAAATGCAGAACAGTATGTGAATAAATTATTATTTATTTGAGTGTCAACACTGTGCTTGGTGCTATACAAAACAAAGAAGACGTGATCTCTGCTGTATTGTGCTTGGAATCTCAAACATAGAACAGTGATAGTATTTTTAATTCATCACCATGCAGTGTCTAAGTCCAATAAAAGAGGTAAAGAGGAATAAGGAGGCATAGTCAGAAAAGAAATGATACAATTAGATTAGAAAATAGATGAAGAGCTGGCAAATTGAATAGATACAGAAAGATTGTTCCAGATGGCAGAACCTACAGCAGAGAAAGTTCTTGCACCAAAAGTGAAAAGTTTGAGAGAATAGACAGAGCATAGGTGGATGCTACATGAATGTGGAGAATGGCAGTGGGAAGAGGAGGTCCAAAAGGTAGACCGGAAAGGACAATATCGTAAACAAGGAAGACGTTATTCATATAGGTCAATTTGTTATCAGCTGTAGGGAGTGCTGTCTGTGGGTTAGTGTCTTCTAACTAATGGGCAAAATCGTGGTGTAATTCCACTGAAATCTATTAAAAAAAACCTTTTACATTCTGAATTATCCAAACATTGCTCTCTTAGTTCAATTTTTAATATAGTAGAAATACTGATCAGATGGAAAGTGTAAAAAAATTTCAAAGTTTCAATCATTTTCTTTCGGGTTGTGCTATTTGGTATAAATAAGGAAAAAAAGATAACTGTGCCCATGATCATTGCTTCTCATAGTTAACTTCCTGTATTGATTAGTCCCATTGACTTTACTCTATCTCCACTACAATTTCAAGTGATTGTTATTCTTCACTTCCTGTTTTAAATGCTGTTTGTTTTTAAACCGCTGCTGCATTTCTGTGTTCAGTATAGCACATATCTACAGCTCTGTTCAAATCTCACCTTAAAGTGCAACTCTACTCTGAAGAGTGACTATGTAACAATGGTACCTACTTAGAAAACAGAGCTGTTCCTTTCATGTGGTATGTATGACAGAAATTGGAAATCATATGCCCAACAGGCAGATTTAATTTTCTGACTTTTGAAATCTCAACTTTAACATTAAATTCATTATAGGTTGAATTGCTACTGCCACCTGTCGTTAAGGTTGCCTGACTCTTCCCATTGGCAGACCCTGTTTTCAGTTGCTTATAACTTTGCTAAACTTTACCTGTTTGGACTGAAATTTCCTGCTTCAGGCTGACTTTTTGTAGACTTCAACATAAGATTGAGTTGTTTCCGAGAACAAGATCAGGGGAAAATATGTTGCTTTGCCCATGTTAAAAAAAATTCATATATCTGTTGTGATGAGAACCTCCAATGCCTCCATGCTTTGAACCCCACTGGCAAAGTGTGTGTCTCATCCCCCCTAGTTGCTGGTCTACATAGAGACTGACAGTTTACTACTGCTGTCGGTTACGCTGTCTCAAGAGTTAGAAGTGTGTACTGGATCTAAAAGTTCTAGCCCTGCTGATGACCCATGTGTGTATGAATATGATGCCACCTGATGGAATTTCTGTTTTTGAAGTTTAAGAACATAATAAGAACATGAGAGGCCGTACTGGGTCAGACCAAAGGTCCATCTAGCCCAGTATCTGTCTACCGACAGTGGCCAATGCCAGGTGCCCCAGAGGGAGTGAACCTAACAGGCAATGATCAAGTGATCTCTCTCCTGCCATCCATCTCCATCCTCTGACGAACAGAGGCTAGGGACACCATTCTTACCCATCCTGGCTAATAGCCATTTATGGACTTAGCCACCATGAATTTATCCAGTCCCCTTTTAAACATTGTTATAGTCCTAGCCTTCACAACCTCCTCAGGTAAGGAGTTCCACAAGTTGACTGTGCGCTGCGTGAAGAAGAACTTCCTTTTATTTGTTTTAAACCTGCTGCCTATTAATTTCATTTGGTGACCCCTAGTTCTTGTATTATGGGAATAAGTAAATAACTTTTCCTTATCCACTTTCTCAACATCACTCATGATTTTATATACCTCTATCATGTCCCCCCTTAGTCTTCTCTTTTCCAAGCCGAAGAGTCCCAGCCTCTCTAATCTCTCCTCGTATGGGACCCTCTCTAAACCCCTAATCATTTTAGTTGCCCTTTTCTGAACCTTTTCTAGTGCTAGAATATCCTTTTTGAGGTGAGGAGACCACATCTGTACACAGTATTCGAGATGTGGGCGTACCATGGATTTATATAAGGGCAATAATATATTCTCTGTCTTATTCTCTATCCCCTTTTTAATGATTCCTAACATCCTGTTTGCTTTTTTGACCGCCTCTGCACACTGCGTGGACATCTTTAGAGAACTATCCACAATGACGCCAAGATCTTTTTCCTGACTCGTTGTAGCTAAATTAGCCCCCATCATGTTGTATGTATAGTTGGGGTTATTTTTTCCAATGTGCATTACTTTACATTTATCCACATTAAATTTCATTTGCCATTTTGTTGCCCAATCACTTAGTTTTGTGAGATCTTTTTGAAGTTCTTCACAATCTGCTTTGGTCTTAACTATCTTGAGTAGTTTAGTATCATCTGCAAACTTTGCCACCACACTGTTTACCCCTTTCTCCAGATCATTTATGAATAGATTGAATAGGATTGGTCCTAGGACTGACCCTTGGGGAACACCACTAGTTACCCCTCTCCATTCTGAGAATTTACCATTAATTCCTACCCTTTGTTCCCTGTCCTTTAACCAGTTCTCAATCCATGAAAGGACCTTCCCTTTTATCCCATGACAGCTTAATTTACGTAGGAGCCTTTGGTGAGGGACCTTGTCAAAGGCTTTCTGGAAATCTAAGTACACTATGTCCACCGGATCCCCCTTGTCCACATGTTTGTTGACCCCTTCAAAGAACTCTAATAGATTAGTAAGACACGATTTCCCTTTACAGAAACCATGTTGACTCTTGCTCAAGAGTTTATGTTTTTCTATGTGTCTGACAATTTTATTCTTTACTATTGTTTCAACTAATTTGCCCGGTACCGACGTTAGACTTACCGGTCTGTAATTGCCGGGATCACCCCTAGAGCCCTTTTTAAATATTGGCGTTACATTAGCTAACTTCCAGTCATTGGGTACCGAAGCCGATTTAAAGGACAGGTTACAAACCTTAGTTAATAGTTCCGCAACTTCACATTTGAGTTCTTTCAGAACTCTTGGGTGAATGCCATCTGGTCCCGGTGACTTGTTAATGTTGAGTTTATCAATTAATTCCAAAACCTCCTCTAGTGACACTTCAATCTGTGACAGTTCCTCAGATTTGTCACCTACAAAAGCCAGCTCAGGTTGGGGAATCTCCCTAACATCCTCAGCCGTGAAGACTGAAGCAAAGAATCCATTTAGTTTCTCCGCAATGACTTTATCATCTTTAAGCGCTCCTTTTGTATTTTGATCATCAAGGGGCCCCACTGGTTGTTTAGCAGGCTTCCTGCTTCTGATGTACTTAAAAAACATTTTGTTATTACCTTTGGAGTTTTTGGCTAGCCGTTCTTCAAACTCCTCTTTGGCTTTTCTTATTACACTCTTGCACTTAAGTTGGCAGTGTTTGTGCTCCTTTCTATTTGCCTCACTAGGATGCTTCTTTAAAAACTTAGGAAATTACATCCAAAAAGCTGCATTAAAAGAATGTTAAGGTTGCAAAGTCAAGCACTCACAAAATTAGTAAATGCCAGATTTAAGGTTGTTTGTGCAACCTTAATTTAGTCCCCTTGTGAGTATGCATTATGATGCATGTTTTAATTATATGATCACATACTATTTTTTCCACAGGACCCTAACTTATTCAGTGTTACAGGATGTACCATGCTCTGGGAATGAATCAAATTTGTGTAATGAAGGAGGCTGTTATTTGTGGGACATCTTCTGCATGTGTGGCAAAAAATGGAAGTTGTGTAGTGAATGAGGCAGTGATTTCAGGAAGAGAAAGAATAACCTCATGCTTAATTGAAGGTTAAATGTTGCCCTGGGGAATTGGATTTATCCCTGCCTCTGTCACAGAGTTCCAGTGTTTTGTTTTTTTTAAGAATTTCTGGTAAATATTTATTCAAAAAGAAATCTTCTCAGCATTGGGGGGAGGGGTGGGGGACTCAACTGGCAAAATAGACTTGATCCAAAAAAATTAAACTCACTCCCCCAAAATCAAGAGCCCTCCCTGGCCCCCTCTCCCCAGAGCAGGATTTTTGGTATCAAACTACACGAGTTTAAAAATAATAATTCGGCTCTGCCCCAGGCAGGCAGGGCAGGCACTGGACAGCAGAGCCCCTCTGTGCAGAGAGCCAGGGACAGGGCAGTGACGGGGGGCCCCAGTCCATGGAGTAGGGCAGGGGGAGCAGCCGGTTACTTCTTGGCCTTGGCCGAGTTGCGCGGGGGTGTGACAGGGCGGCCGCCAGGGTTCAGGCCGCTGAACTGCCCATACTTGCCCTTGTTTTGCTAGGCAAATCTCAAACCAAACATTTCACAGGTGGCTGCTAACTGTGTTGTTCATTTTCTGAGTGCTTGGGAATCTAATTTGCAGAACTGTTGAGCACTTGCAACTGTAACTGAAGTAATTGGAAACTGCTTTGAACATGTAAATGCTAACTGTTCTCAAAAGTCAGGCCGTAGGTGTCTCAAATTGGGCAGCCAAAATTAGTTAACACTTCTTACCTTAATCTCTTTATATCTCAGATCTCCATCTGTAAAATGGGAATACCACCTTCACATCACAGGGGTGTCATGAAAATCAATTAATGTTTGTGAAACACTCAGATATTGAGTAATGAGCACCAGATAAAACCCCATGACAAAATTAATATTGCTGCCTTCAGAGCAGGGTTTGAGCAGTAAATAACCTAGGTCACACACAGAAGAGCAAACAAAATATTGAATTGTTGCTCATTCAGCAAACATCATCCATTTTGTGCACTGTATGAAGAAAGGGTCCTACTGGAAAAAAATAGTATGTGATCATGTAATTAAAGACTCTAGTGTAGGGTATAAGGTATGTGACAAAGTTCCTCCTCTCCTCTAGTAGGTCCTGCGCTTATTTGGCGGATTTCCTCCCCTCAGTGGTCTTCCCCTTGAATGAAACCCACAGTCTGGATCAACTCCTTCTATGTCTGATTAGGAGTAGCGGGGCTTGGGGGGAACCCGGGCCCGCCCTCTACTCCGGGTTCCAGCCCAGGGCCCTGTGAATTGCAGCAATCTCTATAGTGTTACTTGTAACCGCTGCTTGACTGCTACAGCTCCCTGGGCTACTTCCCCATAGCCTCCTTCAAACACCTTCTTTATCCTCACCATAGGATCCTCCTGGTGTCTGATACTGCTTGATTGTATGGTGTTACCTCAATCCTCCAGTAGTACACCCTCTCAGTTCTTAGTTCCTTGTGTTTTTGGCTCCCAGCTCCTCATACGCACTTCCTTCCTCTGGCTCCTCCTCCTCTGACTGGAGTGAGCTCCCCTTTTTATACCAGGTGCCCTGATTAGCCTGGCCTGATTGGCTGCAGGTGCTCCAATCAATGTAGCTCTCTCCGGTGCCTTCTAGAAAGTACTTAATTGGCCCCAGGTGCCTTAATTACCCTGGAGCAACTGCCATTTTGGTTCCCATGGTACTAGGGATTTGCTTAGCCTGGGGCTAATATACCTGTTCCTTAGTACTTTCCTGTAGCCATCCGGCCTTGCTCCATCACATATCCCCCCCCTCTGCTCAACACCATAGGGTTGGGCAACTTGGGACGCCAGGCAGTGTGCTCGGGAAAGACCATCAGCGTTGCCGTGGTGGCATCCAGCCCTATGCCGTATGCGGAACTGGAATGGTTGGAGGGATAAGAACCACCTCGTGACCCTTGCATTCTTTTCCTTATTTCTCTGCATCCATTGAAGGGGTGCATGGTCCGTCACAAGAGTAAACTGTCGGCCTAAGAGGTAATAACGCAGTGTCTCCATGGCCCATTTGACCGCAAGGCATTCTCTCTCGACTACTGCATACTTCCGTTCTCGTGGGAGCAGCTTTCTGCTTAGGTAGAGAATCGGGTGTTCTTCATCTCCAATCATTTGGGACAGAACTGCCCCCAACCCCACCTCAGAGGCATCTGTCTGTAAAATAAATTCCTTGGTAAAGTCCGGGGCTATGAGTACGGGGTCACTACAGAGGACGGTCCGAAGGTCTACAAATGCCCTTTCCGCAGCGTCGGTCCACTTCACCATGTCCGGACCTCGAGCCTTCACCAGATCCGTTAGAGGACTTGCCCTACTGGCGAAGTGGGGAATAAACCGTCGGTAGTAGCCTACCACGCCTAGGAATGCACGGACCTGCTTCTTTCGGGTCGGCCGGGGCCAGTTTTGAATCGCTTCTAGTTTATTAGTCTGGGGCTTCACTATACCTCTTCCTACAATATATCCCAGGTACCTAGCCTCTGCTAGTCCTATGGCACACTTAGCAGGATTAGCGGTGAGGCCAGCCCGCCTTAAGGTGCGTAGCACTGCCTCAACTTTCTCCAAGTGGGTTCCCCAGTCTGGCGTATGGATGATGACATCATCTAGGTATGCAGCTGCATAACTAGTATGGGGGCGCAGCAGCTTATCCATGAGGCGCTGGAATGTGGCTGGGGCCCCATGTAACCCAAAAGGGAGGACAGTGTACTGGAATAGCCCGTCAGGGGTGGAGAACGCTGTCTTTTCTTTTGCTTCTTTGGTCAGGGGAATCTGCCAATACCCTTTTGTCAGATCCAGTGTAGTCAAGAAACGGGCGCTACCCAGTCGATCAACCAGTTCGTCGATGCGTGGTATGGGATATGCATCAAACTGGGATACTTCATTCAGTCGGCGAAAATCATTACAGAATCTCGTGGTACCATCAGGTGTGGGCACTAGAACAATTGGACTGCACCACTGACTGTAGGATTCTTCAATAACGCCTAATTCTAACATTTTCTTTACTTCAGCCTTGATTTCTTCTCTTTTTGCTGCTGGGATTCGGTAGGGTCTCAGTGTCATTTTGGCTCCGGGGATCGTGCGGATATGGTGATAGGTCTCAGTCGTCCGCCCCGGTTTTGTAGAGAATACATCTCGGTTACGATTAATCATGTCGGCTGCCTCGATCTTTTGGATTGGCGTCAAGTCGGGTGATATCTTCACTTGCTCATGCACGTTATCCTCCTGGGGAAGAGTCTCCCGGGTGACTAAGCATGCCTGTCGATCATGCCAATGTTTTAGAAGATTGATGTGGTAAATTTGCTCCGGTTTCCTGCGGCCTGGCTGCCGTACCTTATAGTTTACCTCTCCCACGGCTTCAATCACTTCATAGGGTCCCTGCCACTGGGCCAACAGCTTGCTTTCTGCTGTGGGCACAAGGACCATTACTCGATCTCCCGGTTGGAACCGTCGAAGCTTTGCTTGGTGGTTATAATGGGTCCGTTGGGTCTCCTGAGCTTTTTCCAAGTGTTCTCGTACAATGGGTGTAACTTGGTCTATCCGATCCCTCATCTGTAATACATGCTCAACTATGTTCCTTCCGGGATTCGGCTCCTCTTCCCAGGCTTCTCTGGCTATATCCAAAATGCCTCGGGGGTGGCGCCCATATAGTAGTTCAAATGGAGAAAAACCTGTGGAGGCTTGTGGAACTTCCCGGATGGCAAACATGAGGTAAGGCAATAGGGTATCCCAGTCTTTCCCATCCCGGCTCACTACTTTTCTGATCATGGCCTTGAGGGTCCTATTGAACCTTTCCACGAGGCCGTCTGTTTGTGGGTGGTATACCGAGGTCCGTAGGGCTTGTACATGGAGCAATGAACAGAGATCTTTCATCAACTTAGACACGAAAGGTGTCCCTTGATCAGTCAGCATCTCCTTGGGTAGCCCAACCCGGGAAAATATCTGTACTAGCTCCTTAGCTATTGTCTTGGAAGCTGTGTTGCGTAGAGGGACAGCTTCCGGGTATCGGGTTGCATAGTCTAGTACAACCAGCACATGTTGGTGGCCCCGAGCTGTCTTCTCTAGGGGCCCAATCAGATCCATGGCTATGCGTTCAAATGGTACCTCTATTATTGGAAGAGGTATCAACGGGGCCCGTAAGTGTGGGCGAGGGCTATGTAGCTGACACTCTGGACAAGAGGTGCAGTATCGCCTGACATCTTCATGTACTCCTGGCCAGAAGAATCTCCGTAGGATCCTGGCCTGGGTTTTCTCTACCCCTAAGTGTCCTCCAAACAGGTGACTGTGGGCGAGGCTCAATATGGCTTTTTGATGTTTTCGGGGCACCAGAAGTTGATGTATCTCCTGCTCCTGCATTTGCACCACACGGTACAGGAGATCTTTCTTCACTATAAAGTAGGGTCCTGGACCTCGGACCTTCCCTTCCACTGCTATCCCATCTATCTCAGCCACCTCTTTCCTGACGTTATCATATCTGGGGTCCTCTGCCTGGTCCCGTCCGAATGTCTCTCTCCCAGGACTACCCTGCCTGAGCTCCCAGGGGCCGGCTTCTGCTTCTTCCAATGGCCTGTTGACATCATGGCTGGGTCCAGCCTCTGGCTCACCTTCCGTGTTGGAAGTTTCTCTGTTGGATGCTCGTGTCCATCTGCCTACTAGCGCAGTCTTCTGGCCCTGGGTCAGGATCTGGGTTCCCAAAGCCTTCGCGGCCTTCCTTTCTTTTTTTGTCTTCCGGGCCTTTTGGGGGGCTGAGAATAGATCCTGAGAAAACTCAGAAAACATGGGGGGTTGACATTCCCTCAATGATGAGTCGCTGCCAACAGGGTCTCCACTTCCCTGCAGCCTCTCAGGGGGAAGTAAATTATCAAACCCTGGATAGTCTCTCCCAATAACTACAGGATATGGGAGTTTAGGAACAACGCCCACTGTCACCTCAATGGGGTTCCCCTGAACCTCTATCTCCACTGGGATGGTGGGGTATTGACTCATGGCCCCATGCACACATGTCACTGTTACCCGTTTGGCTTGTAGCAGCTGGCTACTTTTTACCAGCTTACCCGATATAAGGGTGATAGCACTCCCTGAGTCCACTAGTGCTGTAGTCTCTGTTCCATTTACCTTCACTGGCCTGGTGTAGTTATGTGGGGCTAATGCAACGCCCGCAAGGTGGATAAGGGAGCATGGGAGATCCCAATCCCCCAAATTGCATTGCATAGGTTCTTCGGTGTTGGGACACTGTGCTGCTATGTGTCCCCACTCCCCACATGCATAACATCTATAACTGTTTCTAGTCGGTCTCCCATCATGTGGACTAGGGGGTTTAGTCCCAGGGTTTTGTCTTCCCGGTACCTCCACTCATGATACCGCTGGGCCCGTACTGCGGATGTTACCCCAGATCTGGCCAAGATCTCTGCCTTCAGCTGGGAGTAGTCGGCTGCAGCTTCTTCAGGCAGATCATGGTAGGCCTTCTGGGCCTCCCCGCACAGGAATGGGGCAAGGATGCCAGCCCAGTGATCTCGAGGCCAGGCCTCCCGTAGGGCTGTCCTCTCAAAGGCCAGAAGGTATGCCTCTACATCATCTTACTTGGTCATTTTCTGCAGCCAATGGTTAGCCCGTATGAGCCGTGTCCCATCATGTCCACGGTTCATTTCTGCAAGGGTCTTTACCTGGCCTACCAGTTCCCGCAACATAGCTCGGTCTCGTACAGCTTGGTCCATCAGCAGGTGGTTAGTTTCTTGCTGCAGTCGCACTGCTTCTTGCTGGGCAGCTGCCTGGACACGGGTAGCTTCCTGCTGGGCCGCCGTGGCTTGTATCAGTGCCCGTACTACATCATCCATTGTGGTAGCAAATTGTAAACCCCTCCCTTTTTTTTTTTTTTCCTTTTTTCTTTTGTGTGTGTTTTTAAATCACCCTCCTTCTTCCGCCGCGCTGTGCACACCAAAGATCCCACCCCTGACACCAGTTGTGACAAAGTTCCTCCTCTCCTCTAGTAGGTCCTGCGCTTATTTGGCGGATTTCCTCCCCTCAGTGGTCTTCCCCTTGAATGAAACCCACAGTCTGGATCAACTCCTTCTATGTCTGATTAGGAGTAGCGGGGCTTGGGGGGAACCCGGGCCCGCCCTCTACTCCGGGTTCCAGCCCAGGGCCCTGTGAATTGCAGCAATCTCTATAGTGTTACTTGTAACCGCTGCTTGACTGCTACAGCTCCCTGGGCTACTTCCCCATAGCCTCCTTCAAACACCTTCTTTATCCTCACCATAGGATCCTCCTGGTGTCTGATACTGCTTGATTGTATGGTGTTACCTCAATCCTCCAGTAGTACACCCTCTCAGTTCTTAGTTCCTTGTGTTTTTGGCTCCCAGCTCCTCATACACACTTCCTTCCTCTGGCTCCTCCTCCTCTGACGGGAGTGAGCTCCCCTTTTTATACCAGGTGCCCTGATTAGCCTGGCCTGATTGGCTGGAGGTGCTCCAATCAATGTAGCTCTCTCCGGTGCCTTCTAGAAAGTACTTAATTGGCCCCAGGTGCCTTAATTACCCTGGAGCAACTGCCATTTTGGTTCCCATGGTACTAGGGATTTGCTTAGCCTGGGGCTAATATACCTGTTCCTTAGTACTTTCCTGTAGCCATCCGGCCTTGCTCCATCACAGGTAGCATTCCTATAATTAATTTGTGACCCCTCTAGTGGTGCTCACTGTGTTTCGTGTTGTAAAAACCATGTGAAACCAGTCAGAGTTGGCCGTATTTACATAGCTAGGCCTGGCAAGTTTGTTTATATTCAGGGTTTTGGAGCTGTGCTCCGGCTCCGCTCCAGCTCCAGGCAAAAACCTGCCTCTCCACTGCTCCGGAGCTGCTCCGCGCTCCAGCTCCGGGCTCCGCTCCAAAGCCCTGTTTATATTAAGTAAAAACCCTGTGGTTTCTTCATATTGACAAGGGATTGTCTTAAAAGACACAACACTACCTAAAAACTTTGTTGAAGGCCCCCGATCCTGCAAAACTGTGTGCATATGCTTAACTTATGTACTATGAGTAGTTCCATTGACTTAGTAGCTTAGAGTGAGAATAGGATACTGTGATCAGTAAGAACACCTTTCTTCACTTCTACTAAAGTCAATTTAAAGACAATTTCACTTGAAACTGCGTCGATAGAATTTAGTTACCCAGATGGCTTCTTGTTTAGCTTTGGAGCATCAAGGTAGTATGGCTGCAGACACGATCACGCAACATTGATTTATGTTACATACTATCATATAATGCAAAGGAACTGCACTTAACAGTTTTGATTATTTATGTTGAGGTAGCACCAAAAGATCCCAATAAGGAAGCAAGTCAATGTATAACCTGTAGGAAGATCAATCCCTGCCTCAAAGAGCTAACAATCTGACGAGACAAAAAGACAAAGTAGGGGGAAGGATAAAACATGCAAGCAAAACGGACAGGATGATGGCAGGTAAACATCATGTTAGTCCGATGTCATTTTTTTTTTTTTTTTTTTTTAAACATTTGTTAATATGTTCTTATTTATGTTCCAGAAGCTCTGGGCCAGATCCTGATGTAATGTGGTTTATTTCAATTGAAATCAGTAGTGGTCTGTGAATTTTGACTAGATATTCAGCTATACTGACTTACACCAAATGAGGACCTGCCTTCTAGAGAGTGGGTTTTGGTTGTGGTGCTGCACTTGGACTGAAGTGGGGAAGAGGGGAGAGAGGCATAATAAGGGAGTGGGTAAAAAGAGAGGGAGATGGAGATAGAATGGGAAAAGAAGTGGGTGAGGGGTAGGAGAAGGAGGTTAAGACGCATAATAGGCAGGGAGAGTACGGTTGGGCAACTGGAGGTTTGCACAGTTAAGAGGGGGTGGAATGAAGACGGTGTCGAGCCTATGGCAATTGAGGGGGAAAAAAGACCTCTCAAGATTCAGAGTAGAAAGAATTACAAAGCCTCTTTTGGGAGGGTAGGCTTAGAATTTGTAGGTTGGCAGGCCCTGATTTACTGTCTCTGCCTTCAGTTGCTGCTTTTTGGAGGGGGCCTGAGGGTCTTGGGATGTCCATATTCTACCCCTATGAGCTTGTTATGCCTGTTGATGTGGTTCCCAATTGAGCAGGATGGGAAGGCTGCCAGGCTGGTGATTTTTTTCTAATGCTGTAGAGCAGGGGTAGGCAACCTTTCAGAAGTGGTGTGCCGAGTCTTCATTTATTCACTTTAATTTAAGGTTTCGCGTGCCGGTAATACATTTTAACGTTTTTTAGACGGTCTCTCGCTATAAGTCTATATTATATAACTAAACTATTGTTGTATGTAAAGTAAACAAGGTTTTCAAAATGTTTAAGAAGCTTCATTTAAAATTAAATTAAAATGCTGATCTT
>QXTE01000038.1:11915559-11942722 GCA_003942145.1 Platysternon megacephalum | reverse complement strand
GGGGGGGGGGGGGGGGGGGGGGGGGGGGGGGGGGGGGGGGGGGGGGGGGGGGGAGAAATGTGCTGCACTTCCCTAAGCCGGGGAAAGGGAGAAGACAGGGGTTATCCTTGGCTTTTAGCAGAGTAGGGAGAGTTGTGCTGTCCCTTAGTTAATACTTGAGCAGAGCAAAATAACATTTTTGATACCATAGAGTAAGATACCAATGAAATAACATGATTCTCTATTTAATACATGAACTGTAAAATCTTAAGTTATTATAAGTAGAGTGCTTAGAAGAATGTAATTAATTTTGAAATTTGAGATGTACGACCTATCGCATGGTAATTTTAATTTAAATGATTCCCTAGCTCATCAAAGGAAATAAAAGGTGAAGGTGTGGATGTTAAGGATCAAAGAGGGAATGAAAGTGCCTATATTCAACCATACTGTAGACTGTTTGCTGTTGATATCTTGAATCACTGAGGCAGAACAAATAATTGATTCTAGTCATTCCTCTTGACTCAATAAGCTTTTAACTTGCCCAGTAAAAGGTGCATGCTTTATTTTCATGTTGTATAAGAGTGACAAATGCCTTTGCTCTCCTTATCTACCCTCAAATCACAATCAACATAGTACAGCATCTGTGTTTGCTTTTAATGTTCCTTGTATATACCAAATACTGTACATAATAGCTCACATTATTTTTAAAAAAAGTTAGCATTAAATATCACATGTAGCATATCATATAATTTTTCTTCCAGAGAGAAACCCCCACCAGTTCTTCATTTTTGTGTTGTGTGATGATGAAAACCATATATAATATTATCTGATTTTATATATTTTAATGGAAAAATTATAGAATTTAAGGTAAATTTAAAATAACGATCTTGAAAATAAGTAATATTAATATGTTAGCCATGTTGTCTTCATTTGTTGGCATTCTTTCCATCTTCCAGTTCTGAGAGATGCTTCTGATCTTTATTCAAGTAGATAATCACCCCTCTAGAGCAGGTATAAAGACAGTGTTTTGTTTGTAGTTTGTACATCAACAAGGCTAACTGCCACACAATGGGAGGCATTAAAACCCTCTGCAGTACGTTTACCTGAGAGGGTTTTCTTCTTTTAGTGTCAGAAGGGTAGAGATTCTTTTTTGATTGCAGACATTCTGTATTTTTAAGTGAATATAGTATATTACATTGAACAGAAGTCTGAATGTTTAAGATATAGGATAGCTTGTATTGAGAGCTCCATCAGAACATATACTGAAAGCCCAGTAAGAAAAAGAACGTTACTGTTGCTTTCTCTATCATATCAGACTTAGGCCCGCATGCAGCAAAGCATTTAGATATATACTTAACTTGGGTAATCCTACTAACTCCAGTGGGACTACTGACATGCTTAAATTAAACATATGTTGAAGTTCTTTGCTGGATCTGGGGTATGTGTCTGACAATAACAAGCATTGGAACTTTATTCATGTAAACTCACATTCAAATTTTTATCCATATAAATGAGATGGGGTAGAATCCTCCTTTGTGTGATTGCAGAGTCCATATGTTTTGTGGGGCTTTGTGAAAAGAGATACAGAAACCCAGGTAGACTTCCCCTCTTCCACATGGAACCAAAGTCTATGACTACTTATATGCAAATGCCATGTAAGTAGCATATTTTTATTGGATATATTAAATGAATTACTATGAAAAAGGCATTTTAGTATGGTATAATCAGTACATTAATAAAACATACATACATATATATATATATATATATATATATATACACACACACACACAAGTATAGATAGATATATGATATGTTATATAATATACTATTGCACATGAAACAGATACTTCCTTTCTACATGGACTTCTTCCATGAGTAGCTATTTCCCCACACCTAAAAATGGTTATCTTTTCTAGTGAAGGCATTAATATTTTCACAGTCTTGAATCTTAAAATTTTGTTCAGATGAAAGTCCATCTTTACATCAAAATCTATGTAAATTCCAGAAAAACCAAAGCTCAATGAGGCCTTGATGTGGGTTGCAGCTCCCAGGTGCTATTAAATGGATGCACAGGGGTTCTTTGGGGGGTTCTGGGTTCAGGAGGAATGGGATTCTGCAGGGGGATCCAGGTGAAGGTGGTTGGGGCTCAGCAGTGGGGGGTCTACGTGTGGGAGGATGGGACTTGGCAGGGAGGGTCTGGATGTTGGGGGAGTGGGCCTTGATGGAGTGGGGTCTGGGTACAGCTGGTTGGGGCTCAGTGGAGTGAGGGTCCAGGTGCGGGAGGCTCATCAGGGTGGTCTGGGTGCAGGGGGGTGGGACGCATCCAGTTGGGAGTTCGATTGCAGGGGCTCAGCGGGGGATGATCTGAGTGGAGAGGCAGGGGTCCGAATGCAGGGGGGAGCATCTAGGGTGTTGGGGCTTGGCCAGGGGTGTGTGGGTATGGGGAGGGTCCAGATGCACAGGGGTTGGGCAGAGGGGGGAGCAGCTCCCTGTACAGTGACCCCTCCCCCTGCTGCTGAGGAGCGATGTGGGCAGGAAGTGGCAGGGTGTGTGTGTGTGTGCAGAGCTTCTGGGAGTGGGTCTGACCTGGCCCTGGCCTCTCCTTGCAGGGGACGACAAAGTCCTGTCCTTCCCCACCCCAAGCCCAACCGGGACTAGCAGCTGAGCCTGGGTAGGAGCCACCAGCTGGGGCATCCCCAACCCTTCCTTCCACGGTGATTTATCTCTCTGTCGGCTGCTCTCGGTGCACAAAACGATGTGACTGCGCAGCTGGGGAGGGGCATGTGACCGCTCATGCAGCTTTCCTTTGCTTCTCCCATTAGAAGTAATTTTTCTGTGCGGGACATGAATTCTGAATACGCACAGTGGCGCAGAATTCCCCCTGTAGTAATGACTTCAGTGGGAGTGGAAACAAGCCATTTATTTTTGTACAGATGTACATTTATTTTTGTACAGATGTTCCCTTTTTTATCAAATTTGAACATCTTGATTTAAATCCTACCAGGATTGTGTTTTAATTAAAATCATATTTTTTCTCACATGATCAAAATCATATTTTTAATCCTTGTCTTTAATATTTGGTGTCTAATAAAATATTTTAAAGTCTTTGTGAAGAATCAAAATAAAAATATTTGATACTTAATTTGTTTTTCATTTGTTGTGGATTTTGAAATGAACTAAGGAATATAGAACATTGAGTTGGGGTGCTGTGTATTTGTGCCACTCCTATTAGGTAAAATCAGAATTGCTCTATTGTGTGCCATAGGCACAATATTACTAACAGATAATGGAGTTTCTCCTTTGCCTAAAGTGGTAGGTGCCTGTTTGAAAGCAATAGGATATGAGTTCTAGTTCTGTTGCTGCCATGAAGTTCTGAGTTGTTAGTGACAACAGCTGTGACTTTTAGTTGCCCATGAGGTTTGTTTTAGCACTTCATTCTGTTGTCCTTATTTCATGTATAAATTTTTTTGTCACTAGCAATGTTTTCCCACTGCACTTATGGATCATTATGGTCTCCCTTCTTTGGCTAATTTAACTCTATTAAAAAACCGTGGTTATTCAACTGACTATGCAACTTATTGACAAAAGACCTATTTAAAGTCCATTGAAGTCAGTGGAACTCTTTCCATTGACTTCTATAGATTTTAAATCAGACTTGGAGTTATAGACTGAGTTAAGACTCAGCTGCCTTTATAGTTTGAAAACATAGGCCTACATTGCATAAAAAAAGTGTACTTGCCTGTTTGTGGCATCCATTTGTAGTACATGCAGATGGATAGCTACATGTATCGATATTCAGTTACCCATTATGAGTGTATCCATATTGATGCACGTGTAAATTAGACTTAGATGCTAGTGTCTGAAAATTTGGCCCATAACATTAGCATTCTGCAGGGAGTCCTTTCAGTCACAAATTCTTAATTTCTCTTCTGTCAAATTAATAATTACATTTCAACCTTTAATTATCTTTCATGTTCAAAAATACTATATACTAATATTTAAACAACTTTTATAGTTAAAGAATCAAAACACATTATTCAATACAAAGTCTCATTTTCATGGAATTTTGCATGCATGCAGCTCTTGGTATGTACAGTGGAACCTACTTAAGATGTTATTATTGTTATTAATCATTCATATAGCACCATAAATGTACAAAGCACAGTGCCATGTGCTTTATAGTCCCTATATTTATTTTTTATTAATTTTTTTAGTCATTCACAATATGTTTCTGTTCCATTAATGAAAGGGACTGTATGATCCCTTAGATGGCCAGAATAATATTTTTTGAAATTCCCATGAACAGTAAAACAGAAGTGTATTTCAAGAGTAGTGAGTTAAATTCTTTCATGGTCAGATCTTGAATGGACATTCAAAAAGTTCTTTGTCTATAACTCTCATTAATTGTCAAAATCAGAAATATATTATTGATAATGGAGGGTGATAGAGGCCACTTATTCATCTCAGATAGGGACCAGGATGTGATAGAACAGGAGAAAAAAAGATAAAGCACTCCTCTTGTTGTGCAAGCCCTCGAAGTGTGAGGAAAGAGGGGGGGGAAAGACCAAGGAAAAAATTGCCCTTTAAAAACCCCAAAACAAACTAAGAAACAAAATATCATTCAAATCACTTGTACATGATTTTTTCTTAAAAAGCATCTTTTGTAGAAGCTGAGAGCTGGGAGAAAGCTCACATTGATTTCTAATGACCTGAAACTACTCCTTAATTCTTTTAGCAATAACTAAAAGAACAGTGACAAACTCCTTTAGATGGTTTTTAAATGGTATATAGTCATTAAAATTCCAGGAACCTTTAGAGTATGTACAGCACTTTATGATTGTGCAGAATTCAGGTTAAATAAAGAAACACAAGAAAGGGGGCTCGATCCTGCACCAACTGACATTAATGAAATTTTGCTATTGAGTACAGTGGAAGCAGGAATGAGCCCATACTTTGTTAAATGGTGTGAATTATTTTGGGAAATAATAGATATATTTATGAGTGAAATATTTCTGTTTTAAATAGGGGTGACAATTTTCGCTTCAAAGTATTTCGTGAGTCAGAAAGGTTCCAGACTTTTTCCTTTTAGAAATCTGATCTGATGGTTATGTTTGAAACCATTCCTGCAGCAAGATTCATAAATAATAAATATTATCTCTTATTAATCCATATTTTAGCTTAACTCTGGCTCATAGCAAGCTACTTCCTCAGGGAATGGAGAATTCTTTACAAGGGAAGGTGATGAGCCACAGCCCCCAAGGAATTAAATTGTGAAAACAATCTTGGTTTCGTACATGCTAATATAGATCTGCTATTCCCCTTCCACATTTATCACAACACATTTTAAATTGTGGCTGATCTTTTATGCAAATAGCTGTCTTATTAGACATTGCGGCTGTATGTGCTAATGTCTCTATGGGTTTCTCGGGAGTTTGCTATCTAACCATCAAAGCAGTAGAAATGAATGATGATTACTGCATGGCTTTGAAGAACAAAGAAAAGTCACAGCATTTTAGAGGTTCTAGATGCCTGAGTCAGTGACAGTTTGAACCACACAGATGAACAGGAATGTCTCTGTGGCTCATATTAAGTAGGCCAAATATATATTTTAACTACTGGGAAATAATTTTTCTGCACTCTTGTATTTTATTGGCAGTACTAAAACTGCAAGCATCTTTCACAGCTAACATTTTGTTACAAAACATTACTAGGCTATTGAAAATGCAAGTTAAACATTGTTTCTAACAGTGGAATAAAGTAAACCAAAAACTAGATTTTGCTGTATAAAATTTTGTATTATCTACTTTGTTAGTTGAAATATTAACTTTATTTTCCATTACTGTTGCCATGGTGTAAGCTGGGTTATGATTTTACAGGCAATAGGGGCAAGGGACTGAAAAAAAACCAAATGTAATACTTTTTCCTTAGTTTCGTTCAGCTTGGTATATGCTATAGATACCTAAATGTGGGTTATTTACTGATTTAAATGTACTTAGTATATGAAAATCTTCAGTGATATTAATTTTGACCTGCACTAAAAGTGCAGCAATGTTAATTTGTATATTTCTGTTCCTCTTGAACACATTTAAAGTATTCACTGATTTGTGAAGACTCAGTTTCATTCTAAATCTCATGGTTTATACCTTAAGATATAGGGCCTGTTTCTACTGTTAAAGTCAGTAGAAATTTTGCCATTGGCAAAATTCTTCAGTTATTTACATGAGTTTAAATCTGGAGTAACTCCACTTAAGTTAATGGAGTTACTCTGTATTTGCACTGATGTAATGGGTGCTGATTTCTGGCCAGTACTGTCAGCAAAAAGCAGAATTGGGCCCAAATGGACAAACCGTGAAAATAATTGCTGTATTGTTTGATGCATAAATAAGCCCCGGGGATAATTCCTGGGACTGTGCTTTGAACCTGGCTTGAAAACAGTTATGCCATTGACAATAGCTCATTTGACAAACTTGTCTTGGTGGTTTAATATATATTTTTTGCACATGGATTTAAAGCCAGATTTTGGTTTTTGGAATAGTGGGTGAAATTAATCCATTTCCAGCATCCCACTGCACCAGGTAAACCACGTGTTGTTAATTGGTGGGGAGAGAAACATACAGAGGGAGCAGCTGTATACAGCGTCTTAGCACCTCTTATATAACACATAGCTGGTGTGTTTGGGATCGTCTGGAAGGGTTATTGGAACCGTGATTGTGTGGATCTAGTAGAGAAAAGTGATACCAACATGTGAAGAAGCTGTGATTATTAGTGGGAATAGCAGCCTCAGAGGGACTGTGTGCAGCTCCCCAGCCTGCATTCAAGTTGGGAGGTAGATTCTAATCTGCTCCAGTCTATTTGGAGTTCCCTATACACGGGGCGGCTCCAGGCACCAGCGCTCCAAGCGCATGCCTTGGGCGGCAAGCTGCGGGGGGTGCCCTGCCGGTCCCTGCAAGGGCGGCAGTCAGGCAGCCTTCGGCGGCTTGCCTGCGGGAGGTCCGCCGGTCCTACGGGACTGGCGGACCTCCCTTAGGCATGCCGCCGAATCCGTGGGACCGGGGACCTCCCGCAGGCAGGCCGCCGAAGGCAGCCTGCCTGCCGTGCTTGGGGCGGCAAAAAAGCTAGAGCCGCCCCTGCCTATACAAAAGGTTGATTAATTAGACTTTGGAAGGTGATGGGTGAACTTCATCCTTGCTGTTTTAATTTTAGAACATCTAAGTTTTGATACATTACTCTTAAGGTTTAAAAAATAATGTTAATAGAGAGAGAGTGGATTTAGACTCTGGAGTCCTGAGTTAGGTTGTAAATTTGTAGTCCCCATTTGTACACATCCCAATTACTACACATGTATAATATGATCTGATTTGTCATCTCTGGTCAAGAGAAACCTGGAATTGGAATAGCAAGTGTGAGGACTAAGGTACCTCAGTTCTGGACTGAGCTGCAATCCAGGAAAATCCATGCAGTTCCCTCTCCAGAATTTTCTCTTAATTCATCTGTTTATTCCCTGCATTGGAAGAAAATGAGTCAGACCCACACTTCTTGCTGATCCCCAAACACGTGCATGGATCTTGGGTATCATCCTGGGATAGAGGGCCATCCATGTGGAGTCCCGGCATTTCTGCAGTAGCTCTGCGTCCCCTGGTGCTGCCCTGTAGCTCTCTGACAGCATGGCACTGTCAAGGCTCCCCAATGACTGTTCTTGAGACTCCCCTTTAAGATCAAGGAGGGTTAATATAAGCAATACAGGAAAGTTAATACAGGCTCTGACAGTATTTATTCTCCTCTGGTTTTGCTGCTAGGTGAAGTTGGAGGACAATCAAAGTGACTCCACCTACTATCCACCCTTTCCTCACCTGGCGATTTCTAGAACTATGGACAGGCTTCCCTGGGTGGCAGGAGAATGGGGCACTGCTTCTGTGAAGGCAAGCAGACTCCCCCTTCTACTTTGGATGGGGGAGGTAAGTGCATGGGAGGCCTCTTCATGTGGATCTCACAAGCACAGTCTGGCCCTATATCTGTATGAGCCTGCACATTGTCTTCTCTTTTATTAGCTTATATTCTTGGGCACCCAGATTCTATGGGGATGGGCATAGTAGAAATCTGAATAATAGCAGACTTTAAGTTCACTCAGTGATTTATTGAAGAAAAATAGTTATACTAAAAGTGATTTCAACTATACCAAGGTTCATATTGGATGGCAGCTTGTTTTGTTATAATTTCTTATACTGTGTTTATTTGGTTGTTCAAACTAATGAGTTCTGTAATATTAATAAACCAAATCATAGAAAAAGAGTACTTTTAGAATTCATCTTATAGTGTTTGTAATATTGATGATTAGTTCCAGGATTTTGTTGTTCTTCTTTGAATGATTGTACATGAACATTCTACTGTAGGTGTATGTGTGCTCCAGTGCACAGTTGTTGGAGAATTTTTTCCCTTAATGGTACACATCAGGTGGCATGAGCGCCTTGTGCTGCCTCGTGTATTACATGCAGGCATAAAGGGCAGAGCCACCCCAAGTTCCTTCCTACCCCCAAGACAGTTGTTGAAGTTCCCATTTTTGTCTCTTCAAGTCCCTTCTTTTTGTTGTAAATAGATAGTAGTGTCTATTTTTGTTAATGGTCTGTTATTTAGTGTGTGTAGTTTAGTTAGTGTAGCTTTATTTAGTAGTTTAAAAGTTTGTCACCAATTCCCAATTTGGTCCTAATCCAAGAGCTACGCTGTGCTCTCCAGGCTTCAAAGCTTGCCACTCTTGTGGCAAACCACTGCCAATTAGTGACCAATTAGTGACCCAGCTGCCTTAAGTGCTTGGGGGAGGCCCACGTGAGTGACAGATGCAGAATCCGTAAGGGTTTTAAGCCCTGATCCAAAAAGGACAGGGCAGCCAGGTTTAAGTACCTGTTGTTGATATCAACGCTCTGCCTTCCATTGAACCATCCACCCCACTCTGGGTGCTGAGCTCATCGGTCAGCTGTGTTCCTCCGGCCTTGCCGGTACCAATAGGTAAGTCAGTTTTGTTGGTGCCAAAGAAGAATTACCGCAAGTCAAACTTGGTACCAGGTACCTCAAGAGCAGAGACAAAGAGCAGTCAAAGGACTTGGGGGCGCGCTCTAAAAGGAGGCACTCTTTGGTACATACATCAAAACAGGGAGTTCATTGATTCCAGAGCCAACTACAGGCCTGTTAAGATTAACTCCTGAAGTGCCATCAGCGTTATCACCTCAGGCTTCGGTACCATAGGACCAGAACACTTTCCCGGTACTGTTTACTCCCAAAGCATTTGCGGTTGTGAGAGGGTTGTTGAATCTCTCAGTACCACTTTCGCTGGCAATGCAAGAGTGTTGCCTGGCGCCCAAGGTACCAACACTCATTCCTTCACCTCTGCACCATGTGGGAACATGGGATGCAGCAGTTAGTGTTCCGTTCAAAATGGTACCATTGAGGGAAAAGCTGCAAATGATCTCGGCAGCACCCCCTTCTCCAGATTCTGAGCTTACCTCTCCAGTATCGATGGCTCCTCCTTTGTTGACATTTCTTCTCCCTTGGATTCTGAAGTGAGTTCCTATGTGTCTTAGCTTAGTCATATCCACCAACCTGCATCCAGTACCTGCTCACCCTGGATTCAGCCTCAATTCCAGCATGACGCTTACGGAAAGGATCCTTGGGCCTCACTACAAGAGACGTCCACCACCACTCTGTGCCTCTGGCTGCAATCATAGAATCATAGAATATCAGGGTTGGAAGGGACCTCAGGAGGTCATCTAATCCAGCCCCCTGCTCAAAGCAGGACCTAATCCCAGCTAAATCATCCTAGCCAGGGCTTTGTCAAGCCTGACCTTAAAAACCTCTAAGGAAGGAGATTCCACCACCTCCCTAAGTAACCCATTCCAGTGCTTCACCACCCTCCTAGTGAAAAAGTTTTTCCTAATATCCAATCTAAACCTCCCCCTCTGCAACTTGAGACCATTACTCCTTGTTCTGTCATCTGGTACCACTGAGAACAGTTTAGATCCATCCTCTTTGGCACCCCCTTTCAGGTAGTTGAAAGCAGCTATCAAATCCCCCTTCATTCTTCTCTTCTGCAGACTAAACAATCCCAGTTCCCTCAGCCTCTCCTCATAACTCATGTGCTCCAGCCCCCTAATCATTTTTGTTGCCCTCCGCTGGACTCTTTCCAATTTTTCCACATCCGTCTTGTAGTGTGGGGCCCAAAACTGGACACAGTACTCCAGGTGAGGCCTCACCAATGTTGAATAGAGGGGAACGATCATGTCCCTCGATCTGCTGACAATGCCCCTGCTTATACAGCCCAAAATGCCGTTAGCCTTCTTGGCAACAAGGGCACACTGTCGACTCATATCCAGCTTCTCGTCCACCGTAACCCCTAGGTCCTTTTCTGCATTCTTCAAGACCTTACTTTGATGTGTTTGCCAAGAGCAGATACCAGTCTAAGAGTGTCTTCTTTCCCTTCTACAATTTTTGCAAACCACTCACAAAATGTGTTTGGGCTCACTTCACAACAGATTGGTAGGTTTTTAACATGGTGGAAGTGCAGTAATCCCTTCCCTGTCCCTTTTCAGGGACCTCTCTCATGAAGCCATGTTGTTGTGCGAGACTTTTTTCGGCCCATGTTAGATGAGCTCGGCCTGCTGATCAACATGGAGAAGTCAATCCTGTCTCTGGTTTAAAAAACAGATTTATTGGAGTTACGTTTGTGAGAGCTATGGGGCCAGTTGGCCGAAGTGTATTTCATTGAGGAAGCATCATGGACATGATAGTTCACATTCCAAATTGAGTCTTATTCTACCTAGATTGGTGGATAGATCCTTCCGACATTTTCAAGGGAGTTCCCTTTCCCGGACTCAACAATCTCTCATCTTAGTCATGGATGCCTCGGACTAGCATACTAGTTGTGGAGGGGTGGGACTCATTTGGGTCTGCTACAGACACAAGATCTCTGATCTTCCCAAGATCTCAGTCTGCATATAAATGTCAGGGGAGTTTCAAGCTATCTTGTTAGCTTGCATGGCATTTCTTCCACAAATCAAAGGAAGGGGTTTGTTGGTTATGACCAATGATACAGTGGCCATGTTTTATGTAAAAAAAACCAGGAGGAGCCTGATCTTCATTGCTGTGTCATTTAGCAATTCTACTTTGGGCCTTTTGCGTTGCGAATTCCATAATCCTGAAAGGAGCTTACCTTCCACAGATCCACAATACATTGGCAGGTTGCTTAAGCAGACTGTTCATCAACCACCGCAAGTGGTCCCTTCACACAGATGTAGCACGGTCCATTTTCCAGCTTTGGGGAACTCCACAAGTGGATCTGTTTGCAACAAAAGACACCAAAAATGTCACCAGTTTTTCTCCCTAGTGGGCCACTGTCCAGGTTCGTTGACAGATGTGTTTCTACTGTCGTGGTCAGGTGAACTCCTGTATGCTTTTCTTCCCATTCCTCTCCTGCTCAAAGTTCTGTGCAAAGTTAGGCAGAACAAGTCTCATCTTATGCTGAGGGATGGCCCTGTCAACACTGTTTTTTGGAGCTATTAAACCTATCAGTTAGTCCCCCATTGTCATTCCTGCTACACATGGACTTGATTTTACAGAATCAGGGTCATCTCCATCCCAATTTGCAGACCCTTCTCCTGATGACTCGGAGGCTTTGTGGCTAATGACTGCAGAGAAGTCCTGTTCTAGGGTTGTTCAGGAAGTGCTGCTTAATAGTAGAAAACCATCAGCTAGGAGTTCTTACTTGGCTAAATGGAAGAAGTTCTCTGGGTCAGAATGAAAGGAGCTTTTCTGGTCTTTGTTTCTGTTCAGCACATACAGGACTATCTTCTGCCCCTAAAACACTAAGCATTGGCAATTAGTTCAATCAGAGTGCATTTAGTGGCTATCTTAGCCTTCCACCCGCCTGTTGATAACCATTCTCTTTTTTCAGCCTTATGTCTGTAAGATTTTTAAAGGGCCTAGATAGACTGTTTTCACAGGTGCAAAATCTTGTTCCCCCATGGAGCTTGAATGTAGTCTTAGAAAAACTGATTGGTCGCCCCCTTTGAACCTCTAATGGCCTTCTCCCTTTTGCACCTTTCTATAAAGGTGGCATTTTTAGTGGCTGTCATGTCAGCCGGGGGAATTGAGGGCATTGATATGAGGTCCTCCATATACAATTTTCTATACAGACAGAGTTTGCATTTGTCCCCACCCAAGGTTTTTTCTCAAGGTGGTTTCCAGTTTTCAAATTAACAAAGCAGTCTTCTTACCAACCTTCTTCCCAAAGCCTCATGATCATAAAGATGAGAAGAATATTAGAAAAGCTTTAGGTTTTTTTATCTAGAACAGACTAAACCTTTTAGGTCTTCAACACAACTGTTCACAGCATGGGTGGACAGAATGAAGGTCTGTCCTGTATGCATCCAAAGGATCACATTTTGGATATCTACTTATGTTACCAGTTGGTGAATGTGAAGCCTCTGGATAGAGTGTTGGGTCATTTGACTAGATCCCAAGCAGCACCTGGCCCACGTTCCCATATTAGACATTTGAAAAGTGACAACCTGGTCGTCATGGCATATGTTTGCCTCTCACTATGCTATCTCTTTGACAGTCTAGAGATATTGCTAAGTTTGGACAAGTTGTCCTGCAATTGGACTGCTTTTGAGTCATCTGTGCTATCACTTGAAGAAGAAGAAATGGTTACTAACTTTTCCATAACTGTTGTTCTTCAAGATGTGCACATGTCCATTCCATGACCTGCCCTTCTTTCCCTCTCCATTGGAGTCTTTTCGGTAGGAAGAAGCTGAGGGAGGTCAGTGGTGGTTCCTCACTTTATGCCTGCACGAGGCAGCAGAGAGTGATCATGCTGCCCCAATGGGTACCACTAAGGGAAAAATTCTGACAATTATGCATTGGGGTAGGGTACACATACACCTACAGCTGAGTAGACATGTGCAACACATCTCAAAGAAAAACAGTTACAGAAAGGTTAGTAACCATTTCTACCATGTATAAGTTTATTCCTTTTGTATGTAATTTAGATAACTATTTTACTTGTTTAAAGACTTTCTGTGACATGCATAGAATTCATTGGTTTGTTTAGATAATTCATTATTTAAAAATAATGTGATTTCCCCCCCCCTCCTCTCCCCTTCCTTCCTTAGTGGTTTTGGACTCAAAAAGGATGGGTAGAAAGGATGCGTCTGCCGCAAGAATTCCTGTTGAGCAATACAGGAAACAAATAGGTAAGGAATACAGATTAATGTCTCCTTTTGGGATACATCTTGTGTACAGTGTTAAGGGCCAGCCCATTCAGCAAAGACTTCTGACAGAAGAAAAAATGTATAATTTTAAAAGAAAACAGCATTGTGACGTTTCACTCCATATTCTTTATGAAAATATGATGTGAATATGACATAACTGAGATGTACTTTATGCAAGATGGGTTTTGTAAGATATCATTGGAAAGGTTATAATTTACTGAATGTGATTATCCAATTTGTATACCTGTATCATTTCTGTATCTGAAATTAGGAATATTGACTATGTATCTGTATTTCAACTATGCTATTTTGGGTGATGCCCACTGCTAGCACTTCAGGTACAACAGTGGAAAAGCCAGACAGGGCTGATGACCCATCAGCGAGGACAATGGACTGTGAAAAGGCTTGGCCTTCTTGCGGACGCTCCATACTACCACTGACTCCTGGACGATGTGATACTACAGAGTCAGGTGGTCTTGTCACCTCATACTAAACATTACCTGGGACTTCTTGTAACTTTCCACTGGAAGGGATGGGGGGGGGGGGGTCAAGTTTGGAAAACAAAGGATTCCCACCTTATGTAAATCCTATTTAAGGGTGGGGAGGAAGGTAAATGGGACTGCTCCTCTCTATGGCCTGTCTGCCCAAGAAGAAAGACTGCTAAAGCCACCTGAAGTGAAGGCAAGGGGGGAGTCCAGACTGATGCAGGGGTCCAGTCTGAAAAGGAATATAACTGGAACTCTGAACCACAGAAACTTTGCAACCTGCCTAAAATAACATTTAGGGTGAGAATTTACATTTGGTAACCTGTTTTTTTAAGTATATTGAGCTTAGCTTGCATATTTTGCTTTATTTGGTTAGTAATCTGCTTTGTTCTGTCTGTTATATCTTATAGTCACTTAAAATTCACCTTTTGTAGTTAATAAACTTATTTCTTGTTTATAATATAACCCAGTTTATGTAATTTCTAACTGGAGGGGGGACAAGAAGTTGTGCATATCTCCCTCCACATTACTCATACCAATATGCCTCTTAAGATTCCTAAATTTTACTTTATATGTTTCAGGGGTAATCTGAAAACTTTGCAAAACAGTATCTTTAAATTTACAATAGTCTAAAGCATCTTCCATAGGCATTCCATTGAATACATTTTGAGCTTTACCAGTTAATTTCGCAGTCAGGGTAGGAACTCTCTTATCAGGGATTTCATGTATTACACACAGCCTTTCAAAGGTAGTCAGATATTCAGCAATATCATCGTCCTCACTCTATGCAGGACATAAGTGTTCCCATTTGTGGATTTTTGGAGTGATGGGTGGGGTAGGGGGCCTCTGGATCTGCTTCTCTAGCAGGTCCAGTTGGTGTTTTCACTCTTTCTTTTTTCTTCTCTCTCTCTCTCTCTCTCTCTCTCTTATCTCCAGTTCTTTCCGTTACAATAATCTCTGGTGCTCCCTCTCCTTTTCTGCAGACTGCAGCCTGAAAAGCTCCAACTTCGCAATTGCTTCACTGCTTTCACTCATTTTTGTGCTTTTCTGTTCCTACTTCCCTTTCCCAAAATAAGCAAACAGAAAATAACAAAACGGTGACCTCCTCCTGACTGTTCTTAGCCACTGCACTTAAGACTCACTTAAAATCACAAATATCAGTGCTTAAAGTGTAAACTCCACTTGGAGTAACAAGCTGCACATGCACCCTGCTTGCTGCGTCACTGTGACGTTCCCCTCTGGTGTTATCTGGACTGGTGAGCTGCTAGGCCACTCCAATCCTCAACTCTGGGATCCAGCCTTACCCTGCTCTGCTGTGAGAACCCCCACTCCTGGGCTGTTCACGCACAGCCCCTGGCATGTAAGCTGCTCCTTGGATTCTGCAACCGAATGACACTAGCCAATATCTCTGGTCCCAGACACAACCCTAGGAACCTCCGTCTTGCAGTGTCCAGTTATGCCCGCTGGACGCTGCAAGCTTATATGAGTCGGTCAGTTTAACAAAGAAATTGATATGTACCAGGTTTGTTATCCCAAGGGGAGCCTCTGACACACTTCAAACCAAACGCACTGCTTCAGGTAGAATAAACAAACATTTATTAACTATGAAAGATAGATTTTAAGTGATTATAAGTCAAAGCATAAGTCGGATTTGGTCAAATGAAATAAAAGCAAAACACATTCTAAGCTGATCTGAACACTTTCAGTGCCTGTACAAACTTCGATGCTTCTCACCACTGGCTGGCTGGTTGCTCTTCAACCAGGCTCTCCCCTTTGATCAGCGCTTCAGTCGCTTGGTGTGGTGTCTGTAGATGTAGGTGGAAGAGAGAGGAAGAGCATGTCAAACGTCTCTCCCTTTTATCATATTCTTTCTTCCCTCTTGGCTTTGCCCCCGCCCTCCCTCCAGAGTCAGGTGAGCATTACCTCATCACAGTCCCAAACTGGCCAGAGGAGGGGGGTGATTCACTTGAGAGTCCAACAGATCCTTTTGTTGCTGTCTAGGCCAGCGTCCTTTGTTCCTGTGAGGCTGGGCTGGGTTTGTCCCATACCTGCCCTGATGAGGTGTGAACTGCCTCTTTGCTCTTGGAGAGTTTTTGCCTGGGCTTGCTTTAAGCCATGAGGATACATTTTCAGCCTCATAACTACATACATGAAATTATAACCTATAACATTACTGTAACAACAATGCTCAGTGCATCATGAGCCTTCCGAAGACAGCCGACATGACAAACTTTGCATTAGATACCACACAATCATTTTACAAGGATGAACATGGGGGTGCTGGGTGTTCCTCCAAGGTACAGAGCATCACAGGGGGTGTGGGTGCAGACGGCTCAGGGGATGGTCTAGGTGCAGAGGTGGGGGACTTGGTGGGGGAGTCTGGGTGCAAGGAATCTGGATGCAGGGGGTGGGGCTCATGGGTAGGAGGTCTGGTTGGTGGGGGGGATCTGGATGCATGGGGGTTGGGTGGATGGGGGGGCAGCTCTCCACATAGTGACTCCTCCCCCCACAGGTGGGGAGCAATGGGCACAGGAAGCAAGGGGTGTGTGGAACTTCCTGCAGCCAGGGGAGGTTCCTGGGGGTGGATCTGACCCAGTCCCAGCCTGACATGCATGCCTATTCTCCCCCCCCCCCCCTCCGATGGTGATTTATGTCTCCCCCAGTTGCTATCGACACCTGAACCAGATGTGCCCGCTCAAGACTGCTGCCTGGGAGGGCCGCGTGAATCAATTATTCTGTGGGGAAAGAGTAAAATATGCGGGGGACGTTAAATTCTGCGCTTATGCAGGGGTGCAGAATTCCCACAGGAGTAAACACTGAACTATTGGAAGTTACTGACTAAGCACCTGAGAGCAGAGTTTGTTGAAGTGCTAAACCAGCTTTTGATAGCAGTAGCCTGTTCAGCAGGTGCAGTGTGTGTTTTCTTCATTTCAGTTCAATGACCAGTTAATTCAAAATTAAGAAACCACTTGGGAGTTGAAAAAGCAGGGAAGCTTGTTTTACTCTTCCAAACTATGAATAAAAGCTAGGTGTGAAAGGATGAGATCTTGTAGTTCTAAAATCTGGAAGGACAAGGTGACCGTAAACAATCAGTTCAACTACAGATAATACTTCCTATGTTTAATAAATCAATTTTAAATGCAAACATGTCTAATAAACTTTTTTTCTTATGGATCCAGCACAGTTAAGGTTTTATTTAATAAAAACAGATGTAATTGAATTCCAATTTATATCCAAACGCAGCTTGACATTAATTTTTCACTTTTGATTTATCATCATCTAGTAAATAAGTAAGGCACTGTTCACCATTTTGTAACAATAAAAAATGGAAAAATTAAGAATCTAAATAAATGTAAGTTATATAATTTTTTAAACAAATGTGTATAGATATAATGTATCCTCCTAGCTAGCAAAAACAAATATGAAAGTTATTGTTAGGGCTCCATTTAGTGGTAAATCAACATGTTTGAGTGGTTACTAACAAGAAATCAACCTTTCTTTAGGAAAATAACGAAAAAGCAAAAATTCAAAACACAATTAAAGTAGATTATTTAAATCAAGGTTTCCTGCTTCTTGATTTAAATCATGATTAAAATCAGTCCACCCTGAGCATTATGAAGTGAGGTTTGTGCATTCATTTCCCAGGAGAGAGGTGTTGAAAAACACCATTACTTGTTGGCAGTTGAATCAGAGAAGCCAGATTATAAACTGGCATGTGGAGCCAAACTGTCTCACCAGTGGGCATGGGCCTTTCAATCAGGGTTTTGGTATGTTGGTGAGACAATGGGCCAGATTCACTGAAGCTGAAGAAAGCGATGTGTAAGTTAGACCCCTCATAGTCAGATTCCTTTAGAGTTTTGCGCGCACACACTACCTATGTCTAAGGGAGTTGCTGTGATTTATACCTGGAGGAGCTGGAAGATGTCAATTAAAGTAGTGTGGGGGCTAATTTGATTTACACATTCTTCTAGCTTCTCAGCAGGTAAACTACGCTTACATAGACTCCCTTGGGCACAGGTAGACCACATGTTAGTATCTCTACAAGTGTCTGTTAGTGTGGAGGAATCTAATTTAGGCAACACCTCTGAATTTGGAAATATGAGTCAAAGAGAATCTAAGTAACCCTAAAAGGAGTCATAATTTGGCATAACAGACACATTGAAGGAAGAAAGTGTAAGCAACACCAAGGTAGATTCCCACTTTTTCATACACACTTAGGTTATGTCTACATCGGCATAAAAAATCCGCAACTGGCCCAGGTCACCTGACTCGGGCTGACGGGGCTCTGTGTAGACGTTTGGGTTTGGGCTCAGGCTGGAGCCCATTTTAGCCCCACAGCCTGAGCCCCACAAGCCCAAGTCAGCTCCCCTTGGTCTTTTATCCCTGTGTAGATGTACCCTGAGACTCACCTGTGCTTTGGGCCCAAAGTACTTGTAGATAAGGTCAGCTCCCCTTGTGGGGTTAAAGTAAAAACAGCAAGTATAATCATTTAAATCAGCACTTTGCAGAAGTATTTTATGCTATCCCGAGGCAACAGTATTGTGTTCCATATGTCTAACAAGCACTACCAGACCAGAATGGGGTTCTTTTAGCCCACAGCCTTTTTCATCATGTGCAGGCATGGTGCCAAAGCTGTGTTGAGTACCTCCTCATTGAGAAGAAGAGTGAATAGACGAGCAGGATAATGTCAGAAAAAATCCTTTTCTAGAAAGAATAAACTACTATAATTTTTGCCCTCCCTGGAGTTGATAGAAAAACTGAATACTGAAATGAACTCCACAGGGGGAAAGCTAGCAAGGTTGAATAAATTTCAAATCTAATAGAACTGAAGGTACAAACCTTAACATACTCTATCAGCAAACTAAGCTATTATTAAAAACAGTAACATATTGGAATGATGAGTAGAGTTACTAGAAAATCAGACTTGTGTCTGTAATGTATGAGTTCAAGTTATCTTGGAAGGCAGGATGGGAAAATACAGACCCCATAGCATATACTTTATGGAAAGGTTACTGCCCAAATGGCTTAATGGGAATACCAAATATGACCTGCTGAGTGGATAGAGAAAAGCTGTTGAATTCCTATGAGGAATCAGGATGAAAGGAACAACTTGGAAGTACTATTTTAGTACTCTTCATGGAGAGAGACTGATCTTGGCTGTAGCAAAAATAATAAAGGAGAAAATACATTTATCTTCCCTGGCCTTAACTCTGCCACTGAGGGGGGAAAAAAAGAATGGAGAAAAATTAAGGAGAATTTCATGGCATACCATATTAAGCACCTCTGCTTTTCCCAGGTAAGCTCAGGCAATTTTCAGTAAGAGTGGGTATTCTTCATAGGACTAGGAGAACATGAGCTGACTACTGGAAAGAATTTATCTGAGAGGCCTGATTTTGCTCTCATGCTAGTTTGATGCTGGATTAGTTCCATTGGTTTCAGTGGTGTTTCTACGGATGTGCACTAGTGTAATTGAAAGAATCAGGCCTTACGTATAAGGATCAAGAGTGAGGATGAATTACGTTCAGATACTTAAAAGCCTATTATGTTGTTTCAGGTTTTGTTGATTGTTTTTCATGCCATGTTAGTAATAGAAAGCTGTATTCATTGATGACTTTTTCATATTGGGGTTGAAGAATTAATTTTGGAAATTCAACCAGTACTAATACAGAATTGTAACAGTATAAAGTGACTGCAGATGGACAGGACACAAATAGATCTAAATATTGTGGGTCAAGTCCTGAGGCCATTTCTGTGGGCGCAAAAGGCCCTAAAATAGAAGATACAATGTACTTCCATTATTTGGGAGGACAAAAGAGCAACGTACTAGCACAAGAGATATCTGCACCTCCTTTTATGCCATTGATGTCACATCAGTGGCAAGTCTTCACACAGGAATGCAGAAGTGGTGGGAGTCAATATCTTACCCACAAAACCAAGGAATGGCCTATGGCTTCACCCCAAGGACTGATCCATCAGGACAAAATTCTATCAAGGAGGGGAGCAGCTTTTGGAGATACTTATATCTATTAAAATATATTTCGAAGGCTTTCAAGAAATTACCTCACTATAGTGGTACTTGAGAAAGCAGAACAGTTTTGTTTCATAGTTGGATATTTGCACCAAAGCCAAGTATAGATTTCAAAAGAATTGAAGAACATAATCATGAATTCAACAGGCTGTTTCCTTTTGCTGAAAAGAATAGGAAATTCATGCTGAGAGACTGGGAGGGAAAAAAGACAAATTCCCGTGGTAGCTATTAACCTTTGTCACTCAACCTTTATGGTTTCAGCACAAAATAGTAAAACTATTAAAGTAACAGAGTTAAAGAATCAAAAATGTGCTTATTGTCAAAGCATCACTTTTAGCATTGTTTTATTTTTTTTAAACTGCTGGATAAATTCCTATTTATTGTTGCTACTATGTTTATAGAAATGTAACATTCATAGACCAGTTGACAGGTACAATATGTGTCCTCTTGGGATATCCGTAGTACATTTTAGACTGGAATTTCCCATTTAACTTGGTCTCAGTTGTTACATGTCCAGCTGCTAGCAAGAGGATGTGACCCAGGTATTCCTGACATCATAGGTTTAATGGTGACCAACGGAAATTTGGTGCATATTAAGTACTTGCAGTGGTCAGCAGTCTTAAACAGGACAGCAGGGAGAACAGTTTTGCTAGTCATAAGCTGCAAGGGAGCATAGGTAGACACCTATTTTAATAACCAAATATGATGCAGTTTGCGAATGGTAGTTTTTAATGTATACCAAAGGTTTCACAACTGGGTTATGTTAGTACTTTGTGAGCAAGGTTATTGGAACATTTTCCATTTCAGTCAAACACTGTTACTCCGAATGAGCTCTCAAATGAAATGAAAAAATGTCCTTTGTATGGGATAGTTCTGTTATACCCCTCTCTAGTCAAAGGAGAGAGCAAAAAAGGGAGGGGAAAAAAAGATAAGCTTCCAAAATATTTCTGCATTTTGATATATGCTATATTTTCTTAACCAGCATGTGCAAAACCTGATATTTCTGAACACTGATTTTTGGAATGCACAAGAGCATTCGTCATTTTTCTGTTGGCTTCTTGCCTTGTTCACTATGCACCGTACAACTTCTGCAGTGAATTACATCAGTCTTATTTATGATGCAACATGCAGCTGTGTAGTGTATGAGCAGGGGTGCTCAAGGCTTTCAGGTCACTACATAACTGTGCTATCTCCACTGTCTAATGTGTTTACTGAATGAGGCCGGGGCTTCGGCACAATAAATTGAATATTATCATGTAATGAAAATCTGTGTTATAATACAGACTTGAGGGGCAGAGTTAAGACTGTGCAACTTTTAACTCTCATTTCCTGACTTTTGAGTGCTTGTATTTGCAACTTTAATGTCCCTTGAATATATATAGATATTGGTAAGGAATTTCCTATGATTTTTATAAAGAAAAGTAAAGAGAGAAAGAAATTCGACCATGCTACTGTTTTGCTAGATAATGGTGAAATACCCTCTATAGCACAGTATGTGCAATCAATGACCCCTTGCCTCATTCCACAGGCAGTTTGTTAGCTCATAAGTAAGACGGCAGGATTCCTTCAAAGCCCTGCCTCTTTTCATACACACCTTTACAGGACAGAGTGGGCGGAGCTAAAGTTAGGTTTGTATTCTAGAGCCCCACGCTCTCTTAAACTTGAAATTCGACTATATTTTATTAACCACGCATGCACATCCAACCGATTCCTGAGACGTGGTCTATTCAATGTAAATTTCCACTCAGTTTATATGTTGCACAAATGTGAAATGCCAATGGAAGGGCAGGTGATAAGTAATTTTAATAATTTAACATAATCCAGCATACATGTGCAAAGTCCTTTTTATAAACCTGCAAAACCTAGCCTAATCAGAGCCAATATTTATTGGATCCTTGGAAGGCACATCTACATCCTTGGGACTGTATTCCTGCCAAATTCTAATTTTCCATCTCTTTCTGCTGAGGTATTAGAACTGTTCAAAGACAGGTGCAACCATTTTTCTTGGGGAAAAAGAGTTTTTCCCCCCCAGTCCTATGCTTGAAGTGAAACCGTCAGAAGAACAATTCTCCCAAAATTTATATATATATCTTTGAAAAATTTATAAGCAGCTGAAAATGACCCTTTGTAACAGAATGCTAAGACAATCTAGACTGCATGTGATGCGTATAATAGATATTTCCATCTGATTTGCTGTTAGTTTGTTTTCTTTGGTATTTTTTAAGGCAGAAAATGAGTCAGAGCAGGGGATGTTGAAAAGGAGACTAGTCTACTAGTTTATAAACATGATCTCCCATCCATTTTTAACAGTGAGGATGATTAACCATTGGAACAACTATCAAGGGAAGTAGTGGATTCTCCATCTCTTTATATATTCAGATCAAGACTTGATACCTTTTTGGAAGATATGTGTCAGTCAGACAGAAGATATTGGGTTCAAAACAGGTGCAACTGAGTGAAATATAATGGTCTGTGTTATACAGGAGGTCAGACTAGATCAGGGGTCTCAAACACGCGGCCCGCGGGGCTCTTGCGTGCGGCCCGCCGAGCTCCCCTCCCGCACCCCTCCCCTCTGCCTACCCGTGGGATTCCCCTCTGTGGTGCTGCGACGCTGCGAAAGCAGCCGGCAGCACAGCCCCTTCGGGCGGGGGGAGGGGGAAGAAGGCAGAGGACTCCTCCTTCCAGGCACCGCCCCCCGCAGCTCCCATTGGCCGGGAACAGGGAACCGCGGCCAATGGGAGCTTTGTGGGAGGTACCTGGAGGAGTGGCAAGAGCAGCACATGGCTGCAACCCGGAGCCCCTCCCCCTCCCCCAGGGGCTGCAGGAACAGGGTTCCAGCTGCTTCCTGGAAGGGAGCAGCGCGGGGGGACAGGGCAGGCAAGGAGCCTGCCCTGGCCCCGGTGCGCGCTGCTGCCACCCCGGAGCCGCTCTAGGTAAGCGGTGCCGGGCTGGAGCTCGCTCCCTGAACCCCTCCTGCACCCCAACTCCTTGCCTGAGCCCCCTGCCGCACCCCGCACCCGTCCCGCACCCCAACCCCTTTCCTGAGCCCCCTGCTGCACCCCACACCCCTCCCGCACCCGAACCCCCTGCCCCGAGCCCCCTGCCACATCCCGCACCCCAACCCCCTGCCCCGAGCCCCCTGCTGCACCCTGCACCCCGACCCCCTGCCGCACCCCTCACCCTCTTGCACCCCACACACCAACTCCCTGTCCTGAGCCCCCGTTGCACCCTGCACACCTCCTGCACCCCCTGGGGGCAGCGTTGGGTGGGGACTTCGGGAAGGGGTTTGAATGGGGCGGGGAAGAGGTGGGGAAGGGGTGGGGCCTAATGGAAGGGGTGGGGTGGGGGCGGGGCCAGAGGCAGCGAGGGGCGTGTCAGTGATGCGGCCCTCGGGTCAATGCACTGGTCCTCATGTGGCCCTCGTGGTCATTTGAGTTTGAGACCCCTGGACTAGATGATCTGATGGTTTCCTGTGGCCTTTAAAATATATGATCTCAGAATACCATGTAAAGGGATTCTTCTTGCAAGGAAATAGGCATTAAGCACTTCACAGGATGTAGAGCATTTTGTAGAGCATTTTGCGATCAAACAGGCATTGCCAAATGCTGGCCTTCTGTTTGGCTTTTGGATGCCTTTAGTTTTTTTGTGTGTGCCGCACTGGAAACTGTGTTTAATTCCAAAAACTGAAATCTCTAAGCATGTGTTTATAAATATTTAATATACTTTTTTAATAAATGAGTAATAGATTTTAAAGTCTAGTAATAGGGGGAGTCAGTTTGAAAGAAGTAATTTTCAATATATGAACCTTTTAAATAAATTAACATATGCCATTAGAGAAACATCTCTTGTACAATAATAAATAAATCATTAAGATTAATACTTTGCACTTTTGTGGCACCTTCTATCCAAGGATCTCAAAGTGCTTCATAAACATTGACTAAGCAACCCAGCATCTTGGTAGGTAGTATTTTACCGATGGAAAAACTGAGGCAACATAAGGAAGTAAAAATCTCTCTTTAATGCAGCAGGGCCAGTGAAAGTCCCAGGAATATAAACCAGTTCCATACTCTAATCCAGGGGTCGGCACCACCATGTTGCGCAACGGACACTTGACAAAATTACCATATTTAGTGATGGACATTGTGTGTGTGTGTGTGTGTGTGTGCGGGGGGGGGGAGGCGTTATGTCATTCAGTCATTAATTTTTTTGAAAAATTACCATGGACCTCAAAATTTTTACCATGGACACTTGTGTACGGACATGTTGCTGATCCCTGCTCTAATCACTTCACTGCAATGTTCTTTCAGGAGGAAAATTAGCTTCCTCACTACCCAGTCCTGATTCATTATATTGCTTGACAGAGGCAACATTCTTAGCAGACTAAAAGTGCTTTGGAAGGAAGTTTAAGGAATGATAATAATAATGCTAGTTTTATTTGGAAAATGTCCTTGGCACACACCTTGAACTGTACAAGTTATTTAAAATACATTAAGCTTTAAAAGAAGATTATTTTCTGAAACCAGTCACCAGGGTCCTAAAAAAGGAGAAGAGGTAAAAATGGAAAATGATAATTTTGGGGCCAGCAGTGGTCAAACTCAAAACGGATATAGAAATAATGAAAACAAAAAAGGTTTCAAATATACCCATTGCCTGCATTCTGGTAGATGATTGTATGGTAGCAAGGCGATTAAATAAATTTTGCATGTAAATTAATTCATTGTTATAGCTATGAAGGGGGAGGAGTGTGGGAGCCAAACAATTTCCTACATGTACCTTAAATGGCAATATTTTGCAAATTGCACATCAGACATGAAACACTGTTTTTATCCAAAGCACCTAATTCAGACCTGGGATAAGTGGTGACATTTCATTGATCTTAACAAACATGTCTTAATATGGACACAGAGGTCCTTCTTACTGTGAGTCTCCAAAAGAAAAATAATATGGAATAGTATGTCTGGGAAAATATGAAAATATAGACAAGTTTAACAACAGCCAATCTCCTTTATCCTTTCTTTATGCAGTAGCAGGTGTTAATAACACAAACACAGATCCCATCATTAGCTTTAGCCCAGTTTTGCTTTTGAAGGCAAAATTGTGCCTCCCAATATGTGTTCAAGACATTATTTCACCTGTATTTAGGAGGTCCATAAACCAAAACTCTAGGTCCTCATAAATATGCATTTCCTTTACTCTTTTAAGTAAGCTACTATTGCTGTCATTCACTTTTAGTTAAGACCTGTCAGGTGGTGTTTATGTTGAAGGAAAGGAGTTTAAATTACAAGTGAACTGAAGAACTGTATTTCTTTGGAGTGCTAAAATTATGAGTGACTTGGGAAGATTATTCCTCACAAGTAATTTTAGGATCCCAAGAGATAATGGTGACATGTAAAAGAGATGTTCTTGTCCCTGTTAATTCCATTAAAACCATCTGATTTCTACACTGTTGGTGAATGGGTCTCCAAGAACTTGTTTTGTTGTAAATTTTCCATCTTGCGTAATCACTTTCACAGTATCATCTAACATATACTTCTGCTTAGAGTGTCTGCATTGACACCTGAAGTGACAGTGATATATAGATCTGACAGAGCATCCTTTGTAATATGCTTCATTGATGTGAAAATTGCAAATGCTGACAATATTACTGGAAACATCTTACTTGGACAGAATTAACAAATTGCACTGACACTATATAAAGGATCTTGGGATGGTCCTATAATGTGCATCTAGTCCAGAATAACATGATTCCTTTTACTGAGGAGTCGTAACATGTAGGCAGACAGCACCTAAGAATTTAGAGCCTCATCCTAAATTGAGAAGCAGCATGATCTGCTGGGTGAGGCACTGGATTAGTAGTTAAGACATTCTGGTGCTATTTCCAGCTCTGCCATTGGCCTGTTGTGTGACCTTGGGCAATTCCTTTTTCTGCCTTTGTTTCCTCTCCCACTCTTTGTCTGTCTTGTCTATTTAGACTGTGCCACTGCTAGGGCTATCTGCACTTTTGACCCTGCTCTTGTATCTCAGAGTGCACCCCTCCCTCAGGTGACAGGCCCCACGCCTTCACCTCTCTCTCCCATGAGTCTCCTGCTCTTGGGGCTGGTCCACACTAGGGGCGGGGATCGAAATAAGATACGCGACTTCAGCTACGAGAATAGCGTAGCTGAAGTCGAAGTATCCTATTTCGAATTACCCGCGCTTACCTCGCGTCCTCGCAGCGCGGGATCGACGTCCGCGGCTCCCCCGTCGACTCCGCTAACTCCGCTCGCCCTGCTGGAGTTACGGAGTCGATGTGAGCGCGTTCGGGGATCGATGTATCGCGTCCAGACGAGACGCGATACATCGATCCCCGCTATATCGATTTCTACCCGCCGATCCGGGCGGGTAGTGTAGACGTAGCCTTAGATTGGGTTGCAGGATACAGCACACTGTACCTACTGTGGTTCCTCAGCAGGCTCGACTGGCTTCAGCTCCTGGAAGTCTTCCCTTCAGGAGCTGTGACCGACTAGTAATGAATGCAGTGAGCCAAAACAGCCTTTTCAAAACCAAGTATTGTTTAATCTCAACAGTAGGAACACAGCATAACGAGAGAAAGGGTTTTAACACAATGAACAGTTTATAAACATCTATTTTATGTAAAGCTCAGGTAGGCCTAGCTTCTTCAGGCACCTCCACTTCTGGGACTGGGTTTCAATCTGGTTCCCTGCAATCTCTGTTTTCCTCTCCCCTTGTGTTTCAGGGGGCCTTCTGTCAGTCCCAAAGTTCTTTCTTTGCTTTGGGTCTCTTAAATTTGGAGAAACCAGTTTATATGATCCATTGCGGGAACAGGGATAGACTTCATATTATCACAGTTTAAGGCCAGAATAGACCACCAGATCATCTAGTCCAGGGGTAGGCAACGTATGGCTTTAGGCACGCGAGCTGATTTTCAGTGGCACTCACACTGCTTGGATCCTGGCCACCGGTCCGGGGGGCTCTGCATTTTAATTTAATTTTAAATGAAGCTTCTTAAACATTTTGAAACCTTATTTACTTTACATACAACAATAGTTTAGTTATATATTATAGATGTATAGAAAGAGACCTTCTAAAAACATTAAAATGTATTACTGGCACGCGAAACCTTAAATTAGAGTGAATAAATGAAGACTCGGCACACCACTTCTGAAAGGTTGCCGACCCCTGATCTAGTCTGACCTCTTGTATATCACAGGCCACCAACACCACCCAGCTCTTGCCAGGGGTGGTGGAAACTTCCTAATAGTGGGGGGGGGGGGCACCGTGGTCCACACACACACTGCCTCGTCCTCCCAAGCCTCCGCCCTCGCACCACCCCTTTTCCCCAAGCCCTCACACCACCCTTCCCCTCTACCTCTCCTCTCTGCCTCCCCCCCCCCCCCCCCCCCCCCCCCCCC
>QXTE01000038.1:11857950-11915399 GCA_003942145.1 Platysternon megacephalum | reverse complement strand
CCCCCCCCCCCCCCCCGTTTCCGGCACCCCTGGCACTCGCATGCTAAACCCAACAATCAAAATTAGACCGAATTTACAACCTACTTCAAAGCAGCTGGTTCTCTGCATTGTCTTTTATGTAGTGGCAACTGGGGGTATCAGATGTGTTAGCCTTCCTGCCTACTTTCAGATCAGCTGCTTCTGGAATTAACCCTTGGTAGTCACTTAGCCAACAGTATAACAAACGGACAGATTAAACACATACTATTCATAAAATGTTACAGACAGCTCCTTCATCCTTCACAGTAAGCTCAGGACAGGGCCTGTCTGTTGTTGTGTTTGCACAAAGCCTCGCCCTAATCTCAGTTGTGTCCTCAAGGTGCTATTGTAATGCAACTAGATGATCATAATAATAATACTCTGTCTCTGTCTGCTTGACTGTAGAGCTTATATGTAGAACATTCCCCAGAGCCCCTCTTGCTCGACTTTCGGCTATAATTTGAAATAAACTGTACATGTATCCTCAAATAGAGCACAGTCAAAAAAGTTTGTCTCCTCTGTGCTGCGGAGAGCATTCCATACACTTGTACCATTATAAAACGGTTGCCTAGCATACTGTGTCCATCTTGCTTCAGAGGCTTTGAGCTTGATTCTGTTTTCACTTACTCTAGACTAAATCATGTCACTCTGTTTGAAGTCAACAGAGTTACTAAAATTGGTGTAAGCAAAGTCAGAATCAGACCAGTTCTGTCTTGCAAAAGCTCCAGGTATCCCTTTTGGCCTGTACATCTACCCCTCCTTCTCAGTAATGCACTGCCTCTGTATAGCATAATGATCTCACAATACTTAATGTTAAGAAACTAGTTACTATAGTTTCTTTTGTCCCCCAAACAGTCTGACCAATTATTTAGCATAACTGTGGCTTGTAAATTATGATAATTGTCAGTACTTTACACTGGCTCCTAAACAGTAGTGATTTTTTTTTGCTTTGTCCACAATTCTAGAACTTACTATGAAACCTGCTTGTTTACATGGCAGTAGAAATGCTTGTAGTTTTCCCTAGCAATTTATAAATGGGCCAGGGGGAGAGGCAATACACTCACAATGTGGCCTGGTTCAAATTAATTGTATTAATTTATTTTTAAAAGCCTTAACATTGTCATTATTGTTCATTTTAATATAAAATGTTAAAATGATCACTGGAAAGGTTAACTGAAGAATTTCAGTTGTGCATGTTCAGGAAACTCCTACTAATGCGTAACTGCTATCTTCCTAGTATCCACAAACTAAAAACTATTGTAACCATTAAACTTGTGTTAAGAGAGAAACTTTGAAATATATGATTATATGGAAAATCATATTCTTTGAACACAGTGCCTAATAAAGATCAACATTTGTGTGAGCATTGTTTTATGTATAATTTATTTAAACTTTATACAATTCATTCTGCATATTCTGTGGGTGTTGGAAATATAATGAAAATCACATGACTTTTGATTTAGTTTATTTTAAATAGTAGTCTCATTGTTTAGTATTTGTTTTTAAATTATTTGTATTCCATTTTCTAAAATTCCTTTGTAAATTGCTTGTATGGGCTTGTTAAAAATGTTGCTTAAAATAAATGAGTGCAGGAAAGAAATTAAATAGTGGAAACATCTTTTTATTATCTATTATAGTATGAGTCCAAATGCAGAGATTTTAATCGTGTTCCTTTTTGTGAAATACTGCTTTCTGTAGCATAGAAGCTCTTTACAAGTTCTGCAAAGGGTAGGCTGTTTGCAGGTGTTTTTATTTCTAGCTTTAAAATTGTATTTAAAATGTGTCACAAGAGTTCTGAGCTGGAATCAGGAGAGGGCTGAAATAGTTGGATGGGAAGATTTTGGTATACTTGAGGAAGCCTTATATTTAGACCAAAAAAATCTTGCAGATAGTACAAAAGAAACTTATTCACTTTAATGCATCTTTCTTGTTGGCTTAAAGCTGAAATGTAGTAGCTCTAAAATTAATTTACCTTTCATGAACGACTGGTTGGATTATCTTTGTAGCATTAAATGTAATGATATGTCAACCCTGAGCTCCGAGCACGTTGTGTCTACTGTAAAAAAGTTGTCCCTGAGCACTTAATGTTGTGTTAAATGATGATGTGTCCTTTGCAAATGTATTATTAGTGTCAAGCTGTTCCGTCTCTTGCGATTGAAAAATGGTCAGTGATTTGAGCTTCCATTAAACCTGAATAAAAAAGAGAGAGGCTGTGGGGGGTTTTCATGCTTTTTTTGAGCACATACAGTCTCTCATGAGTGTGTTTAATACGGATCAAAATGTTTCTGTTAGCCTAAGACTCCAAAAACATCTCTAATCACAGCAATCTTGTTTTGAAATTGTATTAAAGCATATCTCTCTTCTGCTTTTTGGGGAGAGGAGGGGAGAGATCACTGAAGATGTTAGTAGGGTAGTTTGAGAGGGCAAAAAGCAGTGCTAAATGCTTTAAGGCCAAATCCTACTCCTATCAAAGTCATTAGGGGTTTTGTATATTTAACTTTCATGGCATCTGGGATTGGGCCCTTAATTTTCCCTGGGATTTTGTCTCTCTTAGATTCCATTAATATTCTAATAAATTGTTATTTCTAGTTAGATCTTCTGTTTAGATTAGTAATAATATGTGTTGTACCTTGGCATTTCCTCTGTGCATTGTTTAAAATGTAGATATGATACCAGATTGGCATTAGATTGAGAATTCTATTGCTTATTGAATAAATGGTAAATGGCTTAGTACCTACTTGCCTGAGAGACACCTCTTCTCCACACATTACTAGAAGTTAAGATCAGCAGACACACCCAAGGGGAAGCCTCACTGTTATACAGCAGGAGGGGCTGCCAGCAGGGCATTCTCCAGGGTGCTGCGTGGAAGATGAAAAACCAATTAGACATCTTGCCGATCTAGCCTCAAGGGAAAAATACTTTTCTGATCCACAAAACTGGTGACCGGTCAGACCCACAGCATCTTGGAGACATAGTTCAAACAGTGCCTTACTTATAGGATAGGGAGGGCAGGGAAGCAAATAAAGTAGCGTGGCTGCACACGTGGGTGGGCCGACTTTCCATTACAGTGAAGGGGGACACACTGGTCAGTCAGCTTTTCCCTCTTCCCCCCAGCCAGTCAGCAAAGGTGGGGGAAAACTGTCTTCCTCCCTTGCCACTGCACCTTGCTCAATCTTCATGCACATTCTGGGCCAGGGTAATAGTAGGGGAACTGAGCTCTCACCCTTCTTTTTCAGGACCTCAGGGATTGTCTTTCTCCTGCCAGTCAAATCAAACATTCTCCTCCCTCCTGCCTCCCCCCACCTCTGCCTTGAGATGGAGCAGGGGTAAGGGTGGGATGGAATATATCCATTGGGAACCAGACTGTGGAAACCCTAATTACATTGGTGAGACTTTGCACTATTGGTTCCATTGACGTCAACTGACTTAGGCCCCGTCCAGACTACCCGCCCGGATCGGCGGGTAGACATCGATCTAGCGGGGATCGATGTATCGCGTCTCGTCTGGACGCGATACATCGATCCCCGAACGCGCTACTTCGAACTCCGGAACTCCAGCAGGGCGAGCGGAGTTCGCGGAGTTGACGGGGGAGCCGCGGCCGTCGATCCCGCGCTGCTAGGACGCGAGGTAAGAGCGGGAAATTCGAAATAAGATACTTCGACTTCAGCTACGCTATTCTTGTAGCTGAAGTCGCGTATCTTATTTCGATCCCTGCCCCTAGTGTGGACCAGCCCTTAGTTATGAGAGTAAGTATTTTCAGTGTAAGGGTTACCACAGTTTGCCCTAGTTTTGTTAGTGTTTTTAATTGGCCACCTGTACTTTTTAAACCTGATGTATGTGGTAAAGCATAGATTGCTGTTACTTGTGGTACTTAAATGACTAATATTTGCACTTTTGTTACAGCGTAACTTAACTAATTTTAACATCTGATCTGAATCACTACAATGTGGAATAAATGTTATTACAGTTTTGATTATGATTGCAATACCAACACAAAAAGATTCAGGACATCGATTTGTTTGTGGTTACAAATTGGACTGAAAGCACTGAAAGGGATTTTAAATCTGTAATGTTGATTAGCAACTTTAACTATCTGTCAGTATTTTGGCATGCTGTAAATAACTCATCTTCAAATAATTCATCTGAGTAATTAAATTTAGATTGCACATTTCTCATTTCAAATATTTTGACTCTTATCTGTTTGGTTTTCTATTGTGGCTTAATTGGTGTGGTCTATATAAACGGACAATAAATTTATATACCTTTTGTTATAAAGATCAGTCAGTGAATAGAACTTGGTATTCATCCCAGACAGAATTATGATTGAATGTATTTGCAAGATTAAAGCACTGAATTTACTTTTTTCTAATTAAAGGCAATTAAAGATTTGCAGACACAAATAAAAGACAATGAATTGAGGAATAAGTGTAGGAGCAAGTCCATTTGCAGGTGAAAAGAAGTGCCTTTGAAGCAGAACCAGCTGTATTTTCACTGAAAGAATTACAGTTTAGGAAGCTTTTCTGCATGTGCTTGCTTGATAGCATAATGTACTCATAAGCAGCTTATGCAGTACAGCATTCAGAAAATAGTGCATTAATTTTTAAAGAAGCAAATGCAGGCGAAGAGCAGCACTGCCACATGATGATAATGAGGGTGGATATTGTAAAGTCTACTGAGGAAAAAGAAAGCAGGGAGCTTCTGAAACGCGAACAGTATAAAACAATAACCAGGTATTCATATGATAATAAGCTTGGACAGCAGTATCAACAAAGGGCAAAGATGCAGCCCTGTTTCTGTTTAAGCCTGATGAATTGAAAAGCAGTTAGATACTCTTCAATCTGTTATTCAATCCTGGTATTTAATAAACTATTGTTAAAACATTGGCTTATTTGAAACAGTAAATATTGGTGTCCCTTCCCTCTCCCTTAAATGATGCTAATTTGTAGAGTTTGGCCAAGTTATATTTTAAATAGCAGGCTCCTCAAACAACCACACTCTTGTGTGTAGTCAACTTCCTCAAAGTATTGTTCTCAGTGCAATTCACTCTCAGTCACAACACAATACAATGGTTGGGATGACTACAAAAATATGGTGGCATTCATGCCAGCAACATAGTGATTTAGTGACAAAATATTCCTGATGCCTAAAGAAAATTGGCCTCCAGAACTTACTGAACTTGTCCAGTTCATCTTTAATGTTTAATTTAGGTTTTGTACTAACCATGTTGTTGTTGCGTGAAACACTAAATTTGAAAAAAAAAAAAAAATCTGGGTCAGGTCATCTCTAATCTGTTATTAACGTTATTAAATAAAAAGATGTACGGGGCCTTATTCCAACTCACTAATAGTGATATAAATCACACTAATCCCCATGAAATCAGTATATTTTTAATACTGTTTATGTGAGAGGAGAAACAAGCACCTGTTGTGTGTTATGTAGGGTGACCAGATAGCAAGGGTGAAAAATCGGGACGGGGGTGGGGGGTAATAGGAACCTATATAAGAAAAAGGCCCAAATATCGGGACTGTCCCTATAAAATTGGGACATCTGGTCACCCTAGTGTTATGTGAAAACCTAACATTTTTTTCTGGGGAAGGAACGTTGGCATTTTTCACTGTGAAACTGTTTCATGACAGAAATGGCAAACCGCCCTTGTCTTTACCCATGTCTAAATTTGCAAATACTAGCACAGGTCTCAGCTTCTGCCCATAAAAATTCTTAAAGCAGAATTTATAGTGATGCACACTTAGTAAAAGTGGCTATTATAGCTGCTGAACTAACAAAGGAGAAGAAAGAAGAGGATTGTGGGCAGACCAAGAAGCAAGGGATGAAGAGGACAGGTAGTGTTTTTATTTTGTGCTGAATGTTGAAGTTCTTCTTCAAGTGCTTGTTCATGTAATTTCCAATCAGGTGTGTGCAAGCGTGCACAGCAGCCGGAAGATTTTTCCCATAGCAGTATCCATCAGGTCGGTCCGGGTGCCCCCTGAAGTGGCGCCATCATGGTGCTCAATATAGGGCCCTACCGACCCTCCACCCGCTCAGTTCCTTCTTACCGCCAGTGACAGTTAGCTGGAACTTCCCCTTGCTCTTGTTGTGACAAGCGCATTTGGCAGTCTGTACATAGTTCTCATTAGTTCTGTAGTTGGTACTTTACTTAGTTCTTAAGTTTCCTTTGGAGAGGTTTCCCCTCCAGCACTATCCCGGCGCTAGGGCATGCCCCGGTCTCCTGGCTTCAAAGCCTGTGAGGTCTGTGGCAAGTGTATGCCCAGAAGTGATTCTCACCCTTTGTGTTTGAAGTGTTTGGGGGAGAGCCATCGAAAGGATTGCTGTAGGATCTGTAAGGGGTTTCACCCCAGGACACTGTAAGATAGAGATCAGCACCTGAAAATCTTACTAATGGAAGTGGCAATCCGGCCCCAGTCTGACCCTGGGTCGGCAGACCTGGCACCGTGTACCTCCTCCTTGGTAGGCAGTGCCCTGGCACTGTCGGCATGTGGATCGGTGCCGAATAAAGACAAGGACTCTCAGCATTGTCATGGCTCCACTGGCGGCTCACATGCCACAGACAGGCACCGGTTTCAAAAAGAGGAGGCCAGAGGGGGTTTGTTCCCCCCTGGCTAGACCCAAGGATCCGGCCGTTGTGAGACCCAGGCCGGGCCACGCTACGTCGGCCTCACTGCCAGAGATGGTCACGTCAACTCCTGCCCCCGTGGAAGGATGGTCAAGTCCGGACCCTTCTTGGTCGCCGAGGCCAAGCCAACAACTTCACCTCCCGTTGAGCCCGGGGGCGTTTGAGGCAACATGGGACCTGCTCCAGCTCACGGCACCGTTCTCCCCACCTAGATGGGAGAGGTTGCCAGCACCAGTCGTTCTCCCAGCACTATCAAGGGGAAAGCCCGCAATGATGGCCCGGCAGTCTCCATTCCCAGTGCACCACTTCCCAGTGCCAGCAGCCTCGTCGGTCCTGCAGCCCTCAGCGTGGACCCTCAGCACCTCGAAGTACTGCTCCTCCGTGGTCCTCCTTTTCGGAGACATCAGAGTTGGAGTCAGACTCCTATCGATCTCGTAGGAGGAGAAGTAGATGGTCCAGGTCATCATGAGACTGGCACCCTTACCTGGCACTGTGGCCCTTTTGGACTCCGTGGACCTTTCACCAAGCCCAAGGGCGGAGCCAATGGTCGCATTGCAGGGCGGCATTGGTGGCCTCGGCCACTTTTGTAATGCCTCCAGCACCGTTGGCATCACCAGGATTGGGGTTAGCTCCATCGCTCCTTGATGCCACCATCCCAACCCCTGTGGCACTGGTGTCAGCTACGCCAGCCCCAGCGGTATCAGTGCCGACATCCTCGGTTCCGGTTTTGACAACTTCAGCACCGGCGGCCTTGGCACCGACGTATACAGCTCCGGCACCGAGGGCCATGGCACCGTTCGTGTCGGCTCCAGCCCAGGATCCCCAAGCGCTGCAGGACCTCTTGGGTGCAGAGGGAAGAGAGCAGCCACTCCTTGTGGGGGTCTCTTCCTCTTCCTCTCCAGATGAAGCGCTGGCAGGCACTTAAGTAGCCCCAGCCCTGGAGGACAAGAGGGTCCTACAGCAATTGCTGAGGAGGGTTGCCCAGAGCCTGGGCATTCAGGCGGAGGAGGTAGTGGAGATCGCAGATCCAATGGTGGATATCTTCGCCCCCACTGGACCGGCATGTATTGCCCGACCCCTCATAAAGACCATTGCCGACACCACAAAAACCTTTTGGCAGACCCCAGCTTTGTTGCCCCCTATGGCTAAGCACAATGAAAGATGCTATTTTGTGCCGTCCAGGGGCTATGAGCCCTTGTATATCCATCCTCCACCAGATTTCTTGGTCGTGGACACTGCTAACCAACGTGAGTGCCAGGGCTACCAAGGGCCCTCCCCAAAGAATCGGGAGGTGAAACAACTCGACCTTTTTGGTAGAAAGGTGTATTCCACTGGCGGCTTACAGCTCCGCATTTCTAATCAGCAGACCATTGTCAGGTACTGCAACAATACATGCGGGGGAATGGGAAAGTTCTCAGAGCTGCTGCCGCAGGACTCCTGTGCTGAATTCTCTCCCCTGGTGGAGGAGGGCAAGCTCATTTCCCGAGCTTCGTTGCAGGCCACTCTGGAAGGGGCTGATGCGGCCACTTGGGTGATGGCGACCAGGATTGCCATGAGAAGGGGCACCTGGCTCTAGGTATCAGGTCTGCCATATGATGTCCAACAGACCATTCAGGATCTCCCCTTTGAGTATGTGACTCTATTTTCTGAAAAGATGGATAAAAGGCTATGTAGCCTAAAAGACTCGCGAGCCACCCTCAAATCGCTGGTCCTCCACATCCCCGCCACGCAGCGGAGGCATTTTAGGCTGCAACGTCCTCCGCGGTTCTACCAACCGCAGCACCGGCAGGATAGCTCATGGAGGAGAAACAGGAGCAGCAGGAAGAGGCCTCACCTGTCCTCAGACCAGGGCTCTGGCCCATCCAAATCTTCATCCGGCCAGAAGCAGGCCTTTTGAAGGTGCGAATGAGGACGGCACACCAGAACTTGGACTGAATCCAACCCCCCTTACCTTATCATCCCAACTATCCCCTTTCTATCCTGCGTGGGCCCGTATCCTCCTGTTTGGCCTGTCAGTGGCGCCTCGTGTATTTACCAAGTGCATGTCGTGGCCGCATTCCTACGCAGACGCCTCGACGACTGGCTGATCAAGGGCCGCTCCAGGGCTCAAATGGAGGCACAAGTTGACTTCATAAGAACAACATTCAATGAACTGGGCCTTATCCTGAACATGGGGAAATCGACTCTGTCCCCTGTTCAGCAGATAGAGTTCATAGGGGCAGTGCTGGACTCAACACATGCCAGGACCTACCTCCCGGAAGCAAGGTTTTGGGCTGTGGGCGACATCATTCGAAGTCTCGGGCAGTTTCCCACCACCACAGCAAGGAATTGCCTGAAGCTTCTAGGACACATGGCCTCTTGTACCTTTGTGGTGCAACATGCCAGGCTCAGACTCCGGCCTCTCCAATCGTGGCTAGCCTCGGTGTATTGGCCGGCTCGGGACAGTTTGGACAGCCTCGCCCGGTCCTCGACTCCCTCCAGTGGTGGCTTGACCCGCAGGTAGTGTGTGCAGGGGTCCCCTTCACCCGTCCTCAGCCATCCCTCTCGCTAGTGATGATGTGTCAGGCTGGGGCTGGGGAGCACATCTGGGAGACCTCAGGACACAAGGCCTCTGGTCTCAGGCGGAACTTGCTCTCCACATCAATGTCAGAGAGCTGAGAGTGGTGCATCTGGCATGCCAGACTTTCTGAGCCCACTTGACAGGGAGATGTGTATCAGTCATGACAGACAACACCATGGTGATGTTCTATATCAACAAACGGGGGTGCATGCTCCTCTCCCCTGTGCCAGGAAGCCCTCACGCTGTGGGACTTTTATGTAGCTCATTCAATACACCTGCAAGCATTGTACCTCCAGGGAGTACAGAATGCGTTGGCAGACCATCTCAGCAGGTCTTTTCACAGCAACGAGTGTTCCCTGCACCTGGACATCGCGAACTCCATCTTCCAATGGTAGGACTTTCCCCAGATTAAGCTGTTTGCCACGCGACGCAACAGGAAGTGCCAACAGTTTTGCTCAGGCTTCATTGCGGATGCGTTCCTCCTCCTATGGGGAGGCCGTCTTCTCTACGCGTTCCTGCCCATCCGTCTCGTTCACAAGGTGCTTCTCAACATACGGAGGGAAGAGGCTTCAGTGATATTGATAGCTCCAGCCTGGCCCCACCAACACTGGTACACATCTCTCCTGGAAATGTCCATGGAAGTCCCAGTTATCTTGGCACTGCTCCTGGACTTAATAACTCAGGATCACAGCCGTGTCCAGCACCCGAACCTTGAGTCGTTGCACCCCATGCTGTGGCAGCTCCATGGCCGAACCCCACGGAGCTCTCCTGCTCAGACCTGGTTAGAAAAGTCCTCCTTGGCAGTAGGAAACCCTCCACCAGGGCTACCTACCTTGCCAAGTGGAAGAGATTCTCATTCTTGTCGGCGCAGCATCACTCGTCCCAGACGCTCACCTCTAACCCACTCATACTGGACTACCTTCTCCATCTCAAGCAGCAGGGACTGTCCATGTCGTCAATAAGGGTTCACTTGGCTGCCATCTCTGCCTTTCATCCAGGCGCAGAGGGCCGGTCAGTGTTTGCCAACTCTATGGTCAGCCGTTTCCTGAAAGGTCTTGACAGGCTATATCCGCACACCCAGCAACCAACCCCGACCTGGGACCTCAATCTGATCCTTTCCAAATTGATGGGTCCACCCTTAGAACCGCTGGTGACGTGTTCCCCACTCTACCTGTCATACAAGGTGGCGTTTCTGGTAGCGATAACCTCAGCCAGGAGGGTATCTGAGCTCAAGGCTCTAGCATCAGAGCCCCCTTACACCATGTTCTATAAGGACAAAGTTCAGCTAAGGCCACATCCAGCTTTTCTCCCAAAGGTTGTCTCCCAGTTTCACATCAACCAGGACATCTTCCTCCCAGTGTTCTATCCTAAGCCACACTTGAGTGGCAGAGAGCAGAGGCTTTACTCATTGGATGTTCACAAAGCGCTAGCCTTTTACATTGAAAGAATTAAACCATTTAGGAAGTCCATTCAACTGTTTGTGGCCGTGGCAGACAGGATGAAGGGTCTTCCAGTCTCCTCCCAATGAATTTTCTCGTGGATCATGTCCTGCATCTGTGAATACTGCAACCTGGTAGAGGTGCCTGCCCCTCCACTCACAGTCCACTCCAGTAGGGCGCAAGTTTCTTCAGCAGCGTTCCTGGCGCAAGCCCCAGCCCAGGAAATATGCAGAGTGGCGATGTGGTCCTCCATACATACTTTCACCGCGCATTATGTGATTACCCAACAGGCCAGAGATGATGCAGCCTTCGGTAGAGCAATGCTCCAGTCAGTGGACAGCTCCCACCCCGCCTCCTGAATTTAGGCTTGGGAGTTACCTGATTGGAATTGACATGAACAAGCACTCAAAGAAGAAAAAATGGTTACTCACCTTCTCTTAACTGTTTGTTTTCAAGATGTGTTGTTCATATCCATTCCAATACCCACCCACGTACCCCTCTGTCAGAGTAGCCGGCAAGAAGGAACTGAGAGGGTGGTGGGTTGCTAGGGTCCTATATTGAGCGCCATGATGGCACCACTCCAGAGGGCGCCCGGACCGACCCGATGGATATTGCTAGGGGAAAAATCTTCCAGCTGCCATGCACGCACGCACATACCTGATTGGAATGGACATGAACAATACATCTCGAAGAACAACAGTTATGAGAAGGTGAGTAACCGTTTGGTTTTTTTTGGTTGCCAAATTTTTATTTCAACATCCTGTTTTTTTGAAATTCCTTTAGGTAAGGTCACTTAGGTTTAAGATGTATCAGTGCTACAGGTAAATGTGTCCCTAGTCATCTTCCCATCAGAAGTGCTGCGGGAGATAGTCCAGGTACAAGCGGTGTTGACTGATATGCCAGCAGTGCTTTATATGTGTTCAGTGATTTTTGCAGAAATCTTTTTAAATTTGCACTGTTCTCTCCATCTCCCTCTTCTGAGGGTAACATGGACTTCTAATATGTTCAAAATCAAAATCCTGTGTTAATACTAGGAATGTTTCAGTGGTAAATTGAGTCCTATTGCCACATATGAAGACTTCAGGAACCACAGGTCTTGCAAATATTAATTTTAGTTTCTGGATGACCTGTGAGTTTTGTGTGAGTATAGCCAAGTCAATGTAACTGGAGAAGAAATTGACTGCAATAATATATGTCCTTACCATAAAAACAAATGTGTTGCTACCCTCTGCCAAGGTCTGTCAGGTAGCTTTGTAGTGGGTAATGGTTCTGGTGATAGTTTTTTTTGTTTTTTCCTTGTTACATACTTCGCAGCCCTATATTAAGGTCTGAATTTGCCTGTTCAGTCTGGGCCACCATATGGATTGCTGTGCTCATGGCCCATATTTGTTTACATCTTAGTGTCCCTTATGGATTTTGGAGAGCATCTCTTTCTGAGGTATCATAGAGATAAAAACGTGCTGTCCTTTCAGAAGTAGGCCATGTGAAGGTCATTTTGGTTCTGCTAATATGGCAATAAATCTGTTGGAAGTTGACTCCTTCAACCCCACCCCTCTTTGGCAGAGTTGAGTAAGTTTCTGGCAAGTCTTGTCCTTTAATTGTTCATCTCTAATTGCTGAAGTTGGCTGGCAGATGCTGAAATTGCTGCCAGAATGTAGACTCTGGTATCTTCATTAAAACCTTTACTTCATTTTCCTGTGTTATCCGTGCAGATGCCATAGCACGGCAAGCATGGAGCCTGCTCAGCTGCGCACTGCTGTCATGAGCATTGTAAACACCTCGCGCATTATCCTGGTTAGGAGCCGCCAGCACGAGGACAATTGTGAGGAGGACATGGACACAGACATTCCTGTGGCAATTGGGATATCATGGCAGCTTTGGGGGTAGGTTCATATAGTGGAATGCTGATTCTGGGCCCGGCAAACAAGCACAGACTGGTGGGACCACATAGTGTTGCAGGTATGGAATGATTCCCAGTGGCTGTGAAACTTTCGCATGCGTAAGGCCACTTTCATGGAACTTTGTGAGTTGCTTTCCCCCGCCCTGAAGCGCAGGAATACCAAGATGAGAGCTGCCCTGACAGTTGAGAAGCGAGTGGCGATAGCCCTGTGGAAGCTTGCAATGCCTGACTGCTACCGGTCAGTCAGGAATCAATTCGGAGTGGGCAAATCTACCGTGGGGGCTGCTGTGATCCAAGTAGCCAAGGCAATCAATAACCTTCTGCTAACAAGGGTAGTGACTCTGGGAAATGTGCAGGTCATAGTGGATGGCTTTGCTGCAATGGGGTTCCCTAACTGTGGTGGGGCGATAGACGGAACGCATATCCCTATCTTGGCACCGGACCACTTTGCCAATCAGTACATAAACCACAAGGGGTACTTCTCAGTGGTGCTGCAAGCACTGGTGGATCACAAGGAACGTTTCACTGACATCAACATGGGAAGGTCGGGAAAGGTGCATGACGCTCGCATCTTTAGGAACTCTGGGCTGTTCGAAAAGCTGCAAAAAGGGACTTTCTTCCCAGACCAGAAAATTACCGTTGGGGATGTTGAAATGCCAATAGTTATCTTTGGGTTCCCAGCCTACCCCTCGCTCCCATGGCTCATGAAGCCGTATACAGGCAGCCTGGACAGTAGTAAGGAGCAGTTCAACTATAGGCTGAGCAAGTGCAGAATGGTGATAGAATGTGCCTTTGGACATTTAAAAGCCCACTGGTGCTGTTTGCTGAGTAGGTTAGACCTCAGTGCAACCAGTATTCACATTGTTATTGCTGCTTGCTGTGTGCTCCATAATATCTGTGAGAGTAATGGGGAGACGTTTATGGCGGGGTGGGAGGTTGAGGCAAATTGCCTGGTGGCCAATTTTGAACAGCCAGATACCAGGGCGATTAGAAGAGCACAGCTAGACACGCTGCGCATCAGAGAGGCTTTGAAAAACAGTTTCATGACTGACCAGGCTATGGTGTGACAGTTGTGTGTGTTTGTCCTTGATGCAAAACCGCCCCCTTTGTTGAATGTACTTCCCTGTAAGCCAATCCCCCTCCCCCCTTCGACCACAGCTGACAAAGTAAATAAAGTCCCCATTGTTTTGACTTCATTCATTCTTTATTTATAAAAAAAAAAGTAAGGTCACTGACAAGGTAGCCCGGGTCGGGTGCGGGAGGAGGGAATGACAAGGCCATATTGCTTATTGTAGCCACACTACAAATCAAAGCTGTTTGAATGACAGCCTTCTGTTGCTTGGGCCATCCTGTGGGGGGGGGGGGGGGGGGGCCCGGGGCCCCGGCCCCCCCCCCCCCCCCCCCGCATTCTTGGGCATCTGGGTGAGGAGGATATGAAACTTGGCAAGGTGGGCAGGCGGTTATACAATGGATGCAGTGGGGGTCTGTGCTCTAGCTGCCTTTCCTGCAGCTCCACCAGATGCCTGATCATGTCCGTTTGCTCCCCGATTAGTCTCAACATCTCCTCCTGCGTGTTCTGATCATGCTCACTGTATGCTTTCCTAGCCTCGTCTACCGAATGCCTCCATGCATTCAGCTGTGCCCTATCAGTGCGGGAGGATTGCATGAGCTCTGAAAACATGTCATCGCGAGTGCGTTTTTTTCACCTTCTAATCTGCGATAACCTCAGGGACGGAGTTGATACGGGGAGAATAGAAACATTTGCACCTGCAGAGGGGATAAAAAGGGAGAGTACAATTTAAGAAGATACATTCCTGAGAACAAAAGGGAGACACTTTCACAGTGAATTAAGCAATTCACAGCAGACAGCACATGTGTTTTAGGTACAAGGTCGCATTTTGCCTTTTATATTGAGCGCCTGCCGGTTTGGTGACACATCACACACGACTGGGCAACAGAATTCGGTTTCCAGGCAGCCATGGTAAGCCAAAGGGTACGCGGGGTTGGCTTCTTCCACCTTCATAACATGTGGGAATGGTTTCAAACTGCAGCGCCCTCCTTTCCCATAGCAAGCAATGCCGGTTGGGTTTGCCATTTAAAAGGAGGGGCTGTGGTTTTGGGGTGGATGTGCAGCACACCCCGTCCCCCGCCGCGTGGCTATTCTCCGGGATGATCCCCTTTAGCCAAGCGCAAACAGCCCAGCATGAACGTGGTCCTTTTACAAAAATTCCCCTATTTCAACCAGGTGACCATGAATGATATCACTCTCCTGAGGCTGACACAGAAAGATAAAGACTGGATGTTGCATGAATGCGACCAAACCCAGGACCATTCGCTGCCATGCTTTGTGCTGCAATGATTCCAGACTACTTGCTACTTGCTTGGCGTGGTAAAGTGTCCTACCGTGGAGGGCGAAATAAGGCAACCCTGTCAGAAACCTTCTGCAAAGGCTTTCAGCGTATCTCCAGGAGAGCTTCATGGAGATGTCCCTGGAGGATTCCCGCTCCATCCCCAGACACGTTAACAGACTTTTCCAGTAGCTGTACTGACCGCGAATGCATCCCAATTCTTCCGGGCAAATCAAACATTAAACACAATTGCTTTTAACCCCTGTAGTGTAGTTACAAATGTGCACTCACCAGAGGTGCCTTCTCCGCCTTCAGGGTCCGGGAACAATTCGCCCTTGGAGGTTATTGGCTGCAGAGTGATGAAAAGGTCCTGGCTGCCGGGGAGAACGGATTCTCCGCTTGCCTGCTGCGCATTCTCCTCCTCCTCCTCTTCCTCATCCACAGAATCCTCCTCTGTGTTGTGTGAGACTCCCGCCTTGCAGGTGTCCACAGACAGTGGTGGGGTACTGATACGGTTCCTCCCTAGAATAGCATGCAGCTGATCATAGAAACGGCATGTATGGGGCTCTGACCCAGAGTGACCGTTTGCCTCCTTTGTCTTGTGGTAGGCTTGCCTGAGATCCTTAACTTTCACGCAGCATTGCTGTGTGTCCCTGGTGTAGCCTTTCTCCACCATGCCCTGTGCAATTTTGGCATATATATCAGCATTTCTTCTGCTCGTTCGGAGTTCTGCCTGCACAGATTCTTTTCCCCATACAGCAATCAGATCCAATGTCTCCCATTCGCTCCATGCTGGAACTCGTTTGCGATTCTGGGACTGCATGGTCACCTGTTCTGCTGAGCTCGCCACGCTGACCAAACAGGAAATGAAATTCAAAAGTCCCCGGGGCTTTTCCTGTGTTCCTGGCTGGTGCATCGGAGTTGAAAGTGCTGTCCAGAGCGGTCACATTGGAGCACTCTGGGATAGCTCCCGGAGGCCAATACCGTCAAATTGCTGTGACTTGGTGCTTGCCACATCTTCCACAGCTTTTCCAACCTTCCCTCTTACAGGGTTCTTTGATTTCTCACTCTCTAGTTATGCACTGTTCTGACATTGTAAATTTGCTCCAACTGCTCCTGTCACATTTGTGTCTTTTTTCTTTACTGTGTTGGTCCTCTTTTCTTTCCATTACCACTTCATTAAGGAGAGGGATGCACTTACTTTGACAACATGCAGTTAGAAGACACAGAGAGAAAGAGCCATGCCTTAAAAGCAGAAACTAGAGAACTTCCTGACCAGGAAGCTCCTCCCTTTATTATGCTCACTATTGCAACATATCCTGGTCTTCTGGTAACTGTGTTGGACCAGGGACTCTCCCACTCTACAGAGGATAGTGGATAAGGGATGGAAGAGAAGAGGGTTTTGCTTAAACAATACACAAGGTCAGATTTAGTCTGGAAGTTTTCCAGCTGCATCCTCTGCTGCTTCTCTGCCTATGCTCCCTCAGGAACTCAGTGTCTGTCAAATAGACATTGGGTAAGAGACAAATGGGGCTTTGTCTGATGAGTCCATCTTAACCAGCTTTGACTGTCACTTGCTGGGAAGAAGAAACAGCTTAGACTAATGATGACTGATATATGTACAGAGAAAGCTTGCAGTATGAGCATGATGAAACAGGAAGGAATTAGAAGTGTGCAAATGCATATTCCAACCTGTTGAATTTGTAGGCCCAAAGAATCTAAGGAACCTACATTATTTATCTGTGCCATGTGTTACAGGTGATAACTATCAGTTCTATGTGCCAGGGACTTTGCATTTCATAGTTCTTTACAGTCCTATAGTGCAGATGTCTTTCTTAGGGCTTTAGAAAGTTCAGATATTTAAAGAGGTTTTTTAGTACAATTGTAGGATCTAGTTTTCATTGCAAAAAACTGAAGAGATGCCCTTTAAAAACTTTTGCACTTGGTGGACTCAAGAGTTTTTTTGGCTGTCGTATTTAGCAAGGAGTGGTAAATTAAATGACAGGTACATAGTTTTGGAGAATTAACTGCTGTAGAGTCATTACAGTATTTGTTATATAGGTGATTTTAGTTGTTCATATCAACTTTAATATAAATCTGGAAGCATTCTCTATGTAACTGCAATCCAGCCTCATCAATAACCACATTACTGGAGTAAGTAGTACCAGAGTGCTTGAAACTGATGGAAAGAGTAATGTAACAGGTATTGGGGGTAGCCCTGATAGCTTCTCTTCATGTGTCAGTATAATAATGCCTGCATCTATAATTTTCACTCCATGCATCTGAAGAAGTGGGTTTTACCCACGAAAGCTTATGCCCAAATAAATCTGTTAGTCTTTAAGGTGCCACCGGACTCCTTGTTGTTTTAATGTAACAGGGTGGCACAACCCTAAAGTGCTGGTGGGCTGAAGCTCCTGATACAGAATGAGCCAAACCTGGGAAAGATCAGGGTGATTTTCCTATAAAGAACAGCCGTAGGCTGCAGTGGTTTGGGAAAGCACAAGAAAGCATAGAGAGATGGGAGGGAATGTGAAGTGTTCTTGCAGGGAATGCCCTGAGACCAACGGAGCAGGAGGCTCCTATGGGAAAACAAGGGCTGAGTTTGGACCTAGAAGGTTGGGGGCCCAGAGGCCAGTGCCAGAAGACTGAGCTCCAGCCAGGACGAGTTGGGCTGTGAGAACAGATTGGGATAGAAGAAGAGCTCTGGCTGTGAGAGAAGACACCAGAGATAATTATGGACTGTTGTGTGGTGATGGACTTTATTTTGGGACCCTGATGATTGTTTTTGTTATTAAACCATCCCCAAGCAGGTGGTGGTGGTATTCATGTGAAAGCCTGTGTGCAGTTCTTAAGTGGCCCGCAAGAGGGGAGCAAAAGGGGAAGCGTGCCTGAAAAGAAATCCCTGGCCATGAGGGGGCATGCAATAAATGGCCACCTTGCTATAAGCAATAATAGACTTTCTCCTTGTAGTAGTAGATTTGATCCTAACAAATGAACTTTAATCAAAGAGGGTACATACCCCGTATGAAATATTTACTCCAACGTCGGTCATCTTTGCAGTTTACCCTTCAGAGGGAATATCAGTAAGTGGGGGGATTTCAGTTGTTGACGTCAGTAGCTTCTGGTTCCTTGTGCTCTTTCAAAGCTGCATAGTTCTCATTATCTAATTCTGTTGCATCACTGGAAGAGCAGATATTTGGATGTAAGTCATTCTGTCGGTTGTTCTGCTTTGTTTACCATGGAAGGCATGACAGAGAATTTGAGTCATGAGAGCTGAAACTGGAGCTAGCACTTTTCAATTATCTTTTTTTTTAAGCTGAAGATATTTTTAGTGTTTAAAAAATCCCAAATGGATAAATTTCTATAGTTTGTTCACAAGTAAATTGGAACAGCTGCATCACTTTATTGAAAATTGGCTCAAAAATATTCCAAGCTGGGATAGTTCTGTGCCAAATTTCACCCTGGAGTGAATTTTTATGAGTTATAAATTCCTGCAATTTATAATGGAAATTCTGACAGCTTCTTAACCATTGCATAGCAAACAGTGCTATTATAATACTTTGAGGGTAGACACCCCTGCTGGTTCTGTTTCCTCTCTTCTCATGAGGTAACCTTTGGGTTGTTTCTCTGATTGCTTTAGAAAATGACTGTTCTTCTGCTCTGTGGTGCCCTCCTATCTTAGGAGGTCAGCAGCTCTGCAATATAAAGCTCCAGTGGCCCTGTACTCTAATGGTGGGGAATATTTACGATGCATTGACTGGATGAATTTGTTGGAGTTTAGGATACAAATTTTCATTCCCTAATTCTCTTCCCCTTCCTTCCCCTAAGAGACTCTCTTAGCTTTCCTCTGACAATACGTTCTGGTGCTGTGCCTTTCCTTTTGGCATCAAATGCATCATAATTATTCACATCCTTTATGCATGACTTTTGCCCGAGTACAGACGGTCTTCACAATATTTAATCCCTAAGGTGGGGCTGTTCAGGGGAGCATCCCCTGTATGCCACAAAGGGGATCTCTCCACTGGATATGAATAGATGCTGAATAGACTGGTGGAAGGGGGGGGACTCCTGCAGAAGGATGATGTTTTCTAAATACATGCTGTCTAATGGCTACTGAACATTGCCGTTGCCATTTTAGTAAATAACATACCATTGGAGGCGTATCATAATTTGCATTTTGTAGCTCACTGGACTATCAGGCTCTAGGTTGATTTGTTAACTACTGTTTTGGTTTTCTGGTTATTTGTTTTAAAGGCCATTGTTGACCCTGCTGTCGGTCCCGTTGTTGTGGCACAACTCTTTCTTTCTATCACTGAACTCTTAAAAATTTTAGATCTGCCACTGAAGCTAAAATTATTGTAGGTGTACCTTATCTTCAGCGGATCATTTACATTAACTCCTTTTCTACCTTAGGAAAACAAGATTACAAGAAAAGCAGGCCAGCGTTAAGAGCAACAAGATTAAAAGCAGAGGCCAAGAAAACTGCACTGGGCATAAAGGTAGATATCTATTTGATAGCTTACACCATGTTGAGTTTCTTTTCCCCATAGATGTACTGTGTGAATATTGATTTTTTAGAGATATTGTTTGACACTTCAAGACCTAAGTGGAATGCCAGAATCTAAAATATTTATGAGGGATTGTTTTTAACCTTCAAATAACTGGAATAACTGAAACTCTAATGGACTTTAAATGTTCCACATTCTTGATATGAAGCATACTTTTATTTAACAATGCCAGTGAAATATTATATGTTTAGAAACAGGATTTTTTAGACAAGTACTGTATAAACAAAAATGCTTTAATGGTTTTATATAGTTATGCAAAATAGCCATGAATTCCTGCCTTCTTCTAGTACAGGGGTAGGCAACCTATGGCACGCGTGCCGAAGGCGGCACGCAAGCTGATTTTCAGTGGCACTCACACTGTCTGGGTCCTGGCCACCAGTCTGGGGGGCTCTGCATTTTAATTTAATTTTAAATGAAGCTTCTTAAACATTTTTAAAACCTTATTTACTTTACATACAACAATAGTTTAGTTCAGGGATCGGCAACCTTTGGCCCGCGGCCCGCCAGGGTAAGCTCCCTGGCAGGCCGAGCCGGTTTGTTTACCTGCCGCGTCCGCAGGTTCGGCCAATCGCGGCTCCCACTGGCCGCAGTTCGCCGCTCCAGGCCAATGGGGGCTGCAGGAAGCAGCGCGGGCCAAGGGATGTGCTGGCTGATGCTTCCCGCAGCCCCCATTGGCCTGGAGCGGCAAACCGCGGCCAGTGGAAGCCGCAATCGGCCGAACCTGCGGACATGGCAGGTAAACAAACCGACCCGGCCCACCAGGGTGCTTACTCTGGCGGGCTGCGGGCCAAAGGTTGCCGATCCCTGGTTTAGTTATATATTATAGACTTATAGAGAGATCTTCTAAAAACATTAAAATGTATTACTGGCACGCGAAACCTTAAATTAGAGTGAATAAATGAAGACTCGGCACACCACTTCTGAAAGGTTGCTGACCCCTGTTCTAGTATGTTATATCCAGGAGTTGTTTAAAAACAAATATTGGTATAGTCTCATCATTAATAAGTATAATATATTATGTGGCTACATCCATCCACTTTGACTCCAACATGGAAAATGATTTCCTTCACTACCAACAAAACAGCAAGGAGGTTCCTGAACTTCAAACTGCTTGGAAACTTCCTGTTTTCAAGTGTGTGTGAAGTATAATTATGACTAAATGGTCCAGGCAATAAATATTAACATGAAGGACAACTATTCTGTACTATTCGCCATGCTATTATGATGGAATTTGGCTAAGCATGTCGTTTATTTAAGTTGCATCCAATGTTTATCCCCCAAATTTATTTTTGAATCAAAATAAAATAATATGAAATTAACTTGGCAGCCATGCTGAGAAACATGCAGAATAGAAATGGCTTGAAAATCTAACTATTCTATTGAAAGAAACTCAGAAATGTTAAAAGGAGAACATATTCTTGTTTCTGGCAGATGAGAAATCAATTTTTTCAAGTTATAGTTTATAGCAAATGCCAAGGTATTACTACCAAGCTGTAACAGCTGTTGAGCTGCCAGATGATATATTTGGTTGTCTTCCAGAATTTGCTATTATAATCATGAAACAGTACTTTCTTTTTGCTCCCGATTGCTGATCTCGATCAAGCACTGCCGTGCGATGCAGTATGTTTTCACAACATAATCTCCTCAGTTAGTGCTGTGTGTCAGGTTTTAATGAGAAAAAGTAGATTGCCTTTTTTGTTTAAAAGATAGATTACTAACCTTTGGAGTTCTGTGTTTTTTCCTTTCTTTCTTAGGGTATATCTATACATACAGCGCTGCAGCGGTGCAACTGTACCGATACAGCTACGTCACTGCAGCACATCTGGTGAAGACACTCTACGCCTATGGGAAAGACCTCTCCCATTGGCATGAAAAAAAAAACCCACCCCCGCGAGCGGTATAAGCTATGTCATCGGGAGAGTTTCTCCCACCGACGTAGTGCTGTGCACACAAACGCTTATGTCGGTGTAATTTATGTCACTCAGGGGGTGGAATATTCACACCCCTGAGCGACATAAGTTTTGCCAACATAGGCTGTAGTGTAGACATAGCCTTATTGCATTTTACTCTTATTTTTTTAATTCTGTGATATGACCTTTTAAAAGTGATGTTCCACCTGGTCATTTTTATTGTACGTTCAGCTCCCAGTTGATTTTTTTTTTAAATCCCTCTCAATTAGTGTTTTTGGAGATTTTGCTAAATATCTTTTTCAAGTGAAAATATTGTGTACCTGTGTTCTCAGAAACTATATCACTCACTTTTTTCTTGTATTGCATAATTCTTACTTGAAAAGTACACAAAACTGAGAAGAATAAAGATACAGAGAATCTTAAGTACAAATGTTAGTGACTGAAGAAAATAAGAGAGAATTTTATGTAGCAACATGTTTCTCCCTTAACATATTGTAAGTTAAGGTTGAGTGTTGCTGTTTAAGGGATGACTATTGTAAGTTCTCAAAATCTGCATGCTTAGTTAGATTGTCTTTAAATTTGCTGTGCCTTATGAGGGTGCTGGGGGTAGTGTTAGTGGTCTAAGTTTGTGGTCATTTGAGCAAGAGGCTTCCCCACCCAAAAAAATCACCTGGTTCATCTAACTATTTTTGCACCTGGGGTTCAAACTCTGGCTCTGGTTCTCCCCAAACTGATCTCAGTCACTGAGGATTTATTTTAGCTAATGCATTGGACCCACTGCCCCTCTGGGGAAGCCACATTGAAAAAGTTATTAAGAATAAAGTTTGTAACTACAGTTCAGTGCATGCCAAACTGATGTACCCAAGAGTGAAATGCACATCTCCAGCAAGGCTACGGCTCTGTTGAAGCCAGAAGGTTGGTAGGCAGTCTGTTGTCACAGTAACTGGGTTACACGCTGTGGTGACTGAACCTGAGCTGCACCCAGGCAATGTGAATTTGAGTCCTACCATTAGCGGCTTTTAGAGAATGTGTTACGTGTGTGTCCTTGATCTCTGACTGCATTCTGCAGGAAAGTTTTGCCCTGAAACCAAAATTTCTAGTTTAAGAGTAATATTTGAATGAGATATGCTCTAAATTTCACATTCAGACTCTGATTTTACTTTAAAAATATTATCAAGGAAATTGGTATTAAATAAAGAGAAGATGAAAGAACTAAGTGGGATCAAAAGGAAAGCAAGATGCTGAGTTGCTTGATCAAGGGTTCCTGATACACAGCCTCCCCGCCCCCCAACATCAACTGCTCGTAACATTTACAGCTTCTCATACTTTTTTTGGTGCAGAGCCAGGGGATATAGGGGGTCAGAACAGTGAAGGCAAATGTGGGGGCGTGGGAGCAGTGCAGGGGATATGGAGACTGGAAGGATGCAGGATGGTGCTCTGGTCCGTTGCCAGCTTAGAGCTGTGCAGCACACCCTTAGACAATGACTCATAGTAGTGTAAAGGATCGTCCAAATACTGTGTTTTTTTTAAAACCCAGTTCAGTGACTAGAGTTTTGATGCTGCACTGGATTTCCAAAAATGTAGTTTTTCTGTGATCCCTCAGAGGGGGAGGGATAGCTCAGTGGTTTGAGCATTGGCCTGCTAAACCCAGGGTTGTGAGTTCAATCCTNCGCGGCCAGTGGAAGCCGCAATCGGCCGAACCTGCGGACATGGCAGGTAAACAAACCGACCCGGCCCACCAGGGTGCTTACTCTGGCGGGCTGCGGGCCAAAGGTTGCCGATCCCTGGTTTAGTTATATATTATAGACTTATAGAGAGATCTTCTAAAAACATTAAAATGTATTACTGGCACGCGAAACCTTAAATTAGAGTGAATAAATGAAGACTCGGCACACCACTTCTGAAAGGTTGCTGACCCCTGTTCTAGTATGTTATATCCAGGAGTTGTTTAAAAACAAATATTGGTATAGTCTCATCATTAATAAGTATAATATATTATGTGGCTACATCCATCCACTTTGACTCCAACATGGAAAATGATTTCCTTCACTACCAACAAAACAGCAAGGAGGTTCCTGAACTTCAAACTGCTTGGAAACTTCCTGTTTTCAAGTGTGTGTGAAGTATAATTATGACTAAATGGTCCAGGCAATAAATATTAACATGAAGGACAACTATTCTGTACTATTCGCCATGCTATTATGATGGAATTTGGCTAAGCATGTCGTTTATTTAAGTTGCATCCAATGTTTATCCCCCAAATTTATTTTTGAATCAAAATAAAATAATATGAAATTAACTTGGCAGCCATGCTGAGAAACATGCAGAATAGAAATGGCTTGAAAATCTAACTATTCTATTGAAAGAAACTCAGAAATGTTAAAAGGAGAACATATTCTTGTTTCTGGCAGATGAGAAATCAATTTTTTCAAGTTATAGTTTATAGCAAATGCCAAGGTATTACTACCAAGCTGTAACAGCTGTTGAGCTGCCAGATGATATATTTGGTTGTCTTCCAGAATTTGCTATTATAATCATGAAACAGTACTTTCTTTTTGCTCCCGATTGCTGATCTCGATCAAGCACTGCCGTGCGATGCAGTATGTTTTCACAACATAATCTCCTCAGTTAGTGCTGTGTGTCAGGTTTTAATGAGAAAAAGTAGATTGCCTTTTTTGTTTAAAAGATAGATTACTAACCTTTGGAGTTCTGTGTTTTTTCCTTTCTTTCTTAGGGTATATCTATACATACAGCGCTGCAGCGGTGCAACTGTACCGATACAGCTACGTCACTGCAGCACATCTGGTGAAGACACTCTACGCCTATGGGAAAGACCTCTCCCATTGGCATGAAAAAAAAAACCCACCCCCGCGAGCGGTATAAGCTATGTCATCGGGAGAGTTTCTCCCACCGACGTAGTGCTGTGCACACAAACGCTTATGTCGGTGTAATTTATGTCACTCAGGGGGTGGAATATTCACACCCCTGAGCGACATAAGTTTTGCCAACATAGGCTGTAGTGTAGACATAGCCTTATTGCATTTTACTCTTATTTTTTTAATTCTGTGATATGACCTTTTAAAAGTGATGTTCCACCTGGTCATTTTTATTGTACGTTCAGCTCCCAGTTGATTTTTTTTTTAAATCCCTCTCAATTAGTGTTTTTGGAGATTTTGCTAAATATCTTTTTCAAGTGAAAATATTGTGTACCTGTGTTCTCAGAAACTATATCACTCACTTTTTTCTTGTATTGCATAATTCTTACTTGAAAAGTACACAAAACTGAGAAGAATAAAGATACAGAGAATCTTAAGTACAAATGTTAGTGACTGAAGAAAATAAGAGAGAATTTTATGTAGCAACATGTTTCTCCCTTAACATATTGTAAGTTAAGGTTGAGTGTTGCTGTTTAAGGGATGACTATTGTAAGTTCTCAAAATCTGCATGCTTAGTTAGATTGTCTTTAAATTTGCTGTGCCTTATGAGGGTGCTGGGGGTAGTGTTAGTGGTCTAAGTTTGTGGTCATTTGAGCAAGAGGCTTCCCCACCCAAAAAAATCACCTGGTTCATCTAACTATTTTTGCACCTGGGGTTCAAACTCTGGCTCTGGTTCTCCCCAAACTGATCTCAGTCACTGAGGATTTATTTTAGCTAATGCATTGGACCCACTGCCCCTCTGGGGAAGCCACATTGAAAAAGTTATTAAGAATAAAGTTTGTAACTACAGTTCAGTGCATGCCAAACTGATGTACCCAAGAGTGAAATGCACATCTCCAGCAAGGCTACGGCTCTGTTGAAGCCAGAAGGTTGGTAGGCAGTCTGTTGTCACAGTAACTGGGTTACACGCTGTGGTGACTGAACCTGAGCTGCACCCAGGCAATGTGAATTTGAGTCCTACCATTAGCGGCTTTTAGAGAATGTGTTACGTGTGTGTCCTTGATCTCTGACTGCATTCTGCAGGAAAGTTTTGCCCTGAAACCAAAATTTCTAGTTTAAGAGTAATATTTGAATGAGATATGCTCTAAATTTCACATTCAGACTCTGATTTTACTTTAAAAATATTATCAAGGAAATTGGTATTAAATAAAGAGAAGATGAAAGAACTAAGTGGGATCAAAAGGAAAGCAAGATGCTGAGTTGCTTGATCAAGGGTTCCTGATACACAGCCTCCCCGCCCCCCAACATCAACTGCTCGTAACATTTACAGCTTCTCATACTTTTTTTGGTGCAGAGCCAGGGGATATAGGGGGTCAGAACAGTGAAGGCAAATGTGGGGGCGTGGGAGCAGTGCAGGGGATATGGAGACTGGAAGGATGCAGGATGGTGCTCTGGTCCGTTGCCAGCTTAGAGCTGTGCAGCACACCCTTAGACAATGACTCATAGTAGTGTAAAGGATCGTCCAAATACTGTGTTTTTTTTAAAACCCAGTTCAGTGACTAGAGTTTTGATGCTGCACTGGATTTCCAAAAATGTAGTTTTTCTGTGATCCCTCAGAGGGGGAGGGATAGCTCAGTGGTTTGAGCATTGGCCTGCTAAACCCAGGGTTGTGAGTTCAATCCTTGAGGGGGCCACTTAGGGATCTGGGGCAAAAATTGGTCCTGCTAGTGAAGGCAGGGGGCTGGACTCGATGACCCTTCAGGGTCCCTTCCAGCTCTAGGAGATAGGTATATCTCCATTTAAAAAAAAAAAAAAAAAAAAAAAAGTGAATAAAGGCTCATCCTCAAAGGGACCTTTGCTCTCTGGCTGCTCAGAAGCGCTGACAGAGCAGAATCATGGGGGGAGGGTAAGTTGGGCAACAGTGCTAGACTTGAACAGGGAAGGGAGATGGAGGTTGCTCAGAGGCTTCCCTTCCCTCCACTGTCCCCTAATCAGGGGAAGAAACCCAGAACTCCCCTCCTTCTCCATGCTGCCTCCAGCAGTGGGGAAGGGGCTCAAAGCTCTTCCTTCACTGGTTGCTGCTGCTACTAGAGAAAGAGGGCGATCAGAGCATGCAGTGAGGGATTTGGGGAACATTTCAGCTCTCCCCCTGCAAATATCCCCTCCTGCCCCCACCACTATTTCTGTCCCTCTTTCAAAATATGGCCCCATAGTGCTGAGACTAGGAGGGGAACAAGAATGTTCAGTGCATGACACGGGCATACAATGTAGAGACTGGGTGAGGAGTGGAATGGGCATATTCAGTGCATGGCACAGTACACAGCATTGAGATCATAAGAACATTAGAACGGCCATACTAGGTCTGACCAGTAATCCATCTAGCCCAGTATCCTGTCTTCTGACAGCAGCCAGTGCCAGGTGCTTCAGAGGGAATGAACGGAACAGGTAATCATCAAATAATCCTTCCCCTGTAATAAACTCCTAGCTTCTGGCAGTCAGAGGCTAGGGACACCCAGAGCATGAGTTTGCATTCCTGACCATCTTGGCTAATAACCACTGATGGACCTATCCTCCATGAACTTACGTAATTCTTTTTTTGAACCCAGTTTTAGTTTTGGCCTTCACAATATCCCCTGGCAACGAGTTTCACAGGTTGACTGTGTTGTATGAAGAAGTACTTCCTTTTGTTCATTTTAAACCTGCTGCCTATTAATTTCATTGGTGACCCCTGGTTCTTGTGTTATACGAAGGAGTAAATAACACTTTCTTATTCACTTTCTCCACGCCATTCATGATTTTATAGACCTCTATTGTACCCCCCACTTATCGTCTCCTTTCCTAGCTGCAAAGTCCTCATCTTTTTAATCTCTCTCCATATTCCATAACCTTAATCATTTTTGTTGCCCTTCTTTGTAGTAGATCATAGTTGGGAACTGAGAACAAGTATGCTCAGTGCATGGAACAGGCATACAATACAGAGATTGGGATGAGGAGAGGAATGTTTGGTGCATGGTACAGTACACAGCACTAAGATCATAGTTGGGAGCTGAGAAGCGGCATGACCAGAGCATGAACCAAAGACAATCCTGAGACCAGGATGAGGAGCAGAGAACAGGATTGCTTAGTGCTTGGTACAGACCCACAAATGCGATGGAGTGAGAACACCCACTGAGATGAACAGAGCAGCTCTTACCTCTCTGAGCCCTTTTCAGGCTGCATTCATCTTCAGGGTGTGTTCTCATTCATTGGGGACATCTCATTGAGATGAATGGACCATTTCACACCTCTTTGAGGACTTGTCTACACTACCGCTTAAGTTGATGTAACTTATGTCACTCGGGGGGGTGAAAAAACCACCCCTCTAAGCAACGTAAGTTACCTCAACTTAAAGCGGTGTCTACACCGCACTATGTTAGCTGGAGATGCTCTCCTGCCGACATAGTTTCTGCCTCTCGTTTTGGTGGAGTAATTTCGTCGACAGAAGAGTGCTCTCTCGTCAACATAGCACATCGGCACTGATGTAGTGCGGTAGTGAAGACGCCGTGAATGTCCTCCTCTGAGCTTGCTAACAGTCAGCTGTAGCTGCAGATACAGAGATGGGCAGGGGAGGGGGATCTGCAAATGCCGACGGGGCAGCTATATGCTCTGGAAGGGGTGTATGCTATGGGGGATGGTGGCATAAGGAGAGGGTGAGAAGAGACACACACCAGTCTCCTCTCATGTGCTTAAAGTTACTATAAACTACATGGAATAATAATTATAAATATTGTGAAAATGTCTGTTTTCTCTCCCTATCCTGTCAGCACCTCCACACTCAAAAAAATGTCATAGCACGAGCATTATCACCTTTTGACTGTAATGAAACACACAGGAAGGCGAAAGACCCCACATACATGCGATATGGTATCTTTAATCTGTCCTCAGTTCCACCTGCATACCATGTGATAACTATACCTTCTTAACGTAACACTATCTCCTACAAATAACATCTCTTTTTCTGTTAAAAAAATTAGGAAATACAATGAGAAAACACTTTGTTAATGCAGAGTTAAGGTTGCCCAGTAGTGCCTCGTGCCCTTCCAGAACATCAGATCAGCTACACTCAAACCTCTGAAAAGCAGGAAGTGAAGAGTTCAGGAAACCAAACTTAAGCCTTTGAAAACAGTTAAGGTACCTGCAATCCTTGCAATATGCAATCCCTGCACTGCAACCTTAGCTCTGCCTTCATGGAGTGATGCCCCAATATGCCCATAACACAGATTCTAGAATCCCTTGCAAATGCTGCAGAACAGTTAGGGAACAGCACAATAAACACTGTAGGGCAAGGTATAATATCTTCTCTTTGCTAAAGCAACACTCGAGCTTAGGTCAGACATAGCAAAGAAGTGATGTCTACACAAACATTGAGCCAATTCCACACAAACCACCCAGACTTGCTAAATATCACAGCCCCTTCACCAAATTACTGTCGTCATATCACAGTGACAGCTCTTCCAACCTGCTACACCTAATCTCTGAACCTTTCAATACAGCTACATCTAGCACAGTGAATGAAATTGGAGTGCATGTAGATAAATCTGAGTCCCTGTCTATCCTGAGCTGCTTTGTATGTTCTCTGCATTTTTAAAGTACAGACGTTTTCCCTCTTAGCACCTTCTCTGTGTTCTTCAGCTGTCTGATAGCATGGTTGCCATGGCAAATGCTCTGGCTTCATTCTGAACATGTCCCAGATAGCTCCATCTTCTTTTCTGGATAACTTTGGAGATACAAAGTAGTTGAACTCTGTCTACTTATTATGGCACCTTCCTTACTCAACTATTCCCACTAACTGTTGCCAGCTCCCAGGGTCAGAGTTAAGGTTACCTTGCAGGGATGACATGTACTTTAACTGTGTATTTCTTGGTTTTCAGAGGCTTACGTTTTGATTACCTCAGTGGATTGAGTAGCTGAGTTTGAGGTGCTGGCAGGCCACAAAACACCACAACACAAATTTAACTCTGCATTAACAAAGTTTTTGTTGGTGAACTGTAATAAACAACAGGGTTCATATGTGCTAAGGGTATGGCTTTATTTTCTTTAAAGAATACAGACCTGGATACTGTACTATTAAAATCAATGGAACTTGTGATTAACTTCAGTAAGGGTCAGCTCAAGCCCGTAATATGTGTTTGAAAAGTAGCTGACATACAAAATTCTGAGGTAATTGCAATGGTAGCAAATAGTCTGGAGACAACATAATAAATAATCCTGGCAGTACCCAGTCTTGTTGCCAAATCTGTGAAAAAAACATACTTAGGTGTATTTTCCAAGGATTTTATTTACTCATAATGACTTCAACATGTGGTGCAGAAATCCTCCCTTCTAAAAATCTATTGACACTTGCAAATTGCTAACTTGTAGATAACAGAAGTATTATAAGGGCAAATCCATCCCAGGCATAACTGCAGTTGTTGTAATTATTATTTAATTAATGTATTAAGATGTACTGCAGTAGTGCCTAGAGGCCCCTATCAAGCAACAGGACCCCATTACGCTATACTCTGTACAGACATATAATAGACAGTGCCCGCCCCGAAGAGCTTGCAGTCTAAACATGTAAGGTGAGACAATAAGTGGATATAAACAAAGAAAGAAGGTTGAATGTGAGGAGAAGGGAGAGAAGAGGACAAATTAACAGTGCCTAGGGAGGTTGTGGAATCTCCATCTCTGGAGATATTTAAGAGTAGGTTAGATAAATGTCTATCAGGGATGGTCTAGAGTCTAGATAGTATTTGGTCCTGCCATGAGGGCAGGGGATTGGACTTGATGACCTCTCGAGGTCCCTTCCAGTCCTAGAATCTATGAAACAATCATCTCCTCATAACCAGGGAAGCGAGTGGAGTTCCAGCAGGGCAGCATTTCACCCAAAGAGTTTACAAGGTTTGTTTGAAAAAAATGAAGAAAAAAACCCCTGGAAATCACATGAAACCTTTTTGAATCAACTGCCCTGAAGGTGCTGTACATTTCCGAGCTAGCTTACTAATTAGCTTGTCTTGTCAAACTCTGATTGTTTTTCATTTTAATGCAGGATTTAAAGTAACAAAGTTTCTTTCAGTCATTCCCATTTAGTACTTTTTAATTTCCTCAATGAGCAATTTTATCCATGTTGATAATGTCAGAGTGGCAACTAAGGACTTATAAATATCAAAATTTAGTTGAACCAGGGTGACCGTACTTGTTTTGAGTGTGCAGTATTTTGTCCTTTTAAAAATATTATCAAATATTGTAATATAGTCATTGTTCTGGCTCGGTTTGGGTGTGTGGCACATCCTCAGGCAGCCCCTAAAGGATATGGCACCTCCCAGATGGGAAGGACCCCGTCTGAGGCCATAACTCTGAGACTACATCTATATTATGAGCTAGGGGTGTGATTCCCCTGCTCATGTGCACATACTTGCACTAGCTCTCATTGAATTAGCACAAGTATAAATAGCAGAGTAGCTGCAGCGGCAGAAGCACAGCTGAGCCTTGCTGAGTACAAACCCGCCTGAAACTGGTGAACGTAAGAGTGGCCATACTGGGTGAGAACAATGGTCTAGCTAGCCAAGTATGTCTTCCGACAGCAGCCAGTACCAAATGAAGACAATTATAGAATTATAGGACTGGAAGGGACCTCGAGAGGTCATTAGTCCAGTCTCCTGCACTCATGGCAGGACTAAGTATTATCTAGACCATCCCTGACAGGTGTTTGTCTAAACTGCTCTTAAAAATCTCCAATGATGGAGATTCCACAACCTCCCTAGGCAATTTTTCCAGTGCTTAACCACCCTCACAGTTAGGAAGTTTTTCCTAATGTCCAACCGAAACCTCCCTTGCTGAAATGTAAGCCCATTGCTTCTTGTCCTATCCTCAGAGGTTAAGAAGAACAATTTTTTCCCCTCCTCCTTGTAACAACCTTTTATGTACTTGAAAACTGTTATCATGTCCCCTCTCAGTCTTCTCTTCTCCAGATTAAACAAACCCACCATGGTTCTAAAACATATTTAGGCTTGGAAGGATTCAATTTTTATCGGTAAATGTCAATATCACCATGTGCACACAAACCAACAAAAATATTATCTTTGATCATCATAATTTACACATAGGCAAAGAAAGAAAAATGTTGCTTGAGAACTTGGAGATTGATTTAAGGATATTTACTTTGTATATTTTGATGTGTGATGTTGATAATTTTGTGTTTTAGTGGTTATAAAGCTTTAACTTTTTGAATCTCATTAAATAATTATTGGCTGATCCCCAATTTTCTGACACCCCCATTAATTGCCACAACTGAGAAAATTTAAATTGATTAAAAATAGGAAAAAATGTTTAAACCCATAATTTTTGCACAACTGTGAAAATTTAAATAAATAAAAATTGGAAAAATGCTAAAAACCCATCAATTTTATCTGTTAAAATTATTTTTAAAAATCGAATCCCTGCAACCGTAGACATACTAGACTGCATGCCTAATTGTGAACAATGTATCATTCATTCTGTTAGATCAGTCTGTTACCTGACAAACTTTGTTACTCAAATATTTGCAACCACAGCATGAGGTTTTTTTGTTCCACTGCGTTTCTCAATAACTCAAAGTTGAGGTTCTTGTATAATTCTTAAGCCTAGAATTTTAATACATTAGTTTCACTTCTCTAAGTCTTTTCAGTACTAAGATTTCTTAATGCTTAACAAACATTAGGTCTCCCACCTCCTTCCTAATACTCCTGTGATTGAGGAAAGTAGCAGTATTATCCCCAATTTATAGATGGCAAAACTAAGGTGTAGAGAAACATAAATTCCTAAAGTCATACAAATCATTAGATAATTTGGGAATAGAATCGAGATCTTCTGATTCCCAGTTTCTTCTTATAATCACTAGGAAATGCTTCTTCATTATAAAACATTGCCAACAAGTTTTTTACGTACAGCACACAATTTTCTAAGGGCGATTGTGGAGAGAGGAGGTGGAGAAGAAGAAAGGTTCGCTTGTGATAAAGTGGAAAGCCTAGCATCCAAATGAGAGGGGGGAAAATTAATACTGCTCTCTGTGTCAGTGTAAATGGTGGCTGCATTGTATGGTATTGTTGTCCACTCTTCTGAGCAGATGGAATTTGCAGTTGTGTGTCACTTGTTCATTACATCCTCTTAAAATTAGTAGCTGTGTGGCCAGATGGGTCTGGGAGCACAGCTGTGGATACAAGAAAATAAATGAAACCTGTCTGATGCTGCCATGCCCTTTTGAGATACTGAAAGTGTTGCAACTGCAACAAAGCAAAAATCACGTTCATTTAATATGTTAGTAAATTAGATGTAATTTTTTTTAAATCAAATCATATAAAATGAGATGATAAGGTTCAAATCATTGTATAATTCTATAGGAAATTCTAATTACAGCCTATAACAAATGCCCTAAGCACATTTATACAAACAATTTAAACATTTGTTTAGAAGAATAAAAATCACTTATAAATTAGAGCAACAAGGTAAGTGAGGTAATGTCTTTTATTGGACCAACTTCTGTTGGTGAAGAAGAGCTCTGTGTAAGTTCAAAAGCTTGTCTCTTTCCCCCACAGAAGTTAGTCCTATAAAAGATATTACCTCACCCACCTTGTCCCTTTAATATCCTGAGACCAATACCGCTACAACAATACTGCAAACAACTTAAAAATTAAATCACCATCCCTGTAGAACCTAAACCAAAGGGTTCTCATAGAACAAAGATTCATACAGAGCATAAGCCAAATAAGCAGTAATATTTCAAAGTTTATTAGGTGACATTTGTTTGAATTATTGATCCAACATTCTGATCAAATATAAAATGCATTCATGTAAATGCAAATGAAAGTGCTGTTCTGGAGAAGAATGCCAGATCATGGGCCTGATTTTAAAACGTGGAGCTAGTAAAAATTTTAACTCCTTCGGGTTTGGGGACACAATGAGGTATGGCTATTCTACACTTAAAATGCTACAGCAGTGCAGTGTAGACACTAACTACACCCATGGGAGGTAATCCATCTTCCTGAGAGGCAGTAGCTATGTCGACAGAAGAAGTAGTGTATACTCGGGGACTTAAGTCAGATGAACTTCACTGCTCAGGGAGTGTATTTTTTCTGAGTGACATAGTTATACCAACCTAATTTTCTAGTAGACTATGCCCTAATCAGAAGGCCGAGTTCAGTACCCCGGTCTAATAGGTCCTACTATAGTTTCCTTCCCACTGTGGCCCTATCTATGGACCTTTCTTGCTGACAAAGTCTATCTGACCCCCTCTCTGGCTGTTTTCAAACCCTGCTGCCAGTCTTTCCTTTTCATATTAGTTACTACACACCTACTTAGCTCCTCTTTTCTCCTCCTATCTATCTATGTAGCTGGATGGGTGGTTTGATGCAGATGATTTATAGATGGACCATTGGACCATGTTTTTGGTGGGAGTGGTGAGTATTTGTTTTAACAGAGTCCAGCTGTTTTTATTGAGGGCCCCCTGTACATGATTTAAAAATAAATCACGACAATAGGCAGTGAGGTAATGTGTAATCACCCTGGTCACCAGTGGAAGTGACAATTTCCATTTATTGTGGCCATATAACAGTGCAGTATTCAAAGTCATACTCCATATTTCACTGCCTATGAAAATGGTAGTAAACACTGTATAACATAGGAGGAGTATGTTGCCCTCTCCAGTGAACTGAAAATATTGTTTTTTAATAGAACATTGTCTTTGGAAGTCAAGCATTTTGTGTTGTAAAGAAGTATTGTTATAAGGAGGATAGTTATACTGCAATTTAATACATTTGGGAGCCTAAGTTAAGTAGCCCTAAGAAAAAGAGGATATGATAACAGACAGCCCTGTGGCATTTACTACAAAAGCATTTCTCGAATTCTGAAGTCTACTATAAATCAAGTACACTGTAGAGGATTCATTTATTATAATTAAAGCAGCTACAGAAGGGTTTTTCTTTGGAGAGAGGGAGTTAAGTGCAAATGCAAACTCTGGTGCTTTCTGCCAGCATTATTGAAGTGAAGATCATGGAACGGTTTTGTCCTGCACTGAGGGATTTTGCAGATTGGTACCATGGCACATTGTTTTCTGCTAGGTTGGGAGGTAGGAGTAGCATTTTTCATTGATATCAACTGTGGTGTGCATGCCTCATTAATAATTTGCAATCTTGTCGCTAGAAGAAGAAAGAATGTAGGCCATACTTACAAGATGGGGGACTCTATCCTGGGAAGCAGTGACTCTAAATGATTTGGGAGTCGTGGTGGGTAATCAGGTGAACATGAGCTCCCAGTGTGATGCTGTGGACAAAAGAGCTAACAAGGTCCTGGGATGCATAAACGGGAATCTCAACTAGGACCAGAGAGGTTATTTTACCTCTGTATTTGGCACTGGTGTGACCCCTACTGGAATACTGTGTCCAGTTTAGATGCACACAATTCAAGAAGGATGTTGATAAATTGGAGAAGATTCAGAGAAGAGGCACGAGAATGATTAAAGGATTAGAAAACATACTTCTAGTGATAGACTTAAGGAGCTCAATCTGTTTACTTTACGGAGGAGAAGGTTAAGGGATGACTTGATTACCGTCTGTAAATATCTACATGGGGAATAAATATTTAATAATGGGCTCTTCAGTCTATCAGAGAAAGGTATAACACAATCTAATGGCTGGACACTGAAGCTAGAGAAATTCAGACTGGCAATAAGGTGTAACTTCTTTTAACATTGAGGGTAACTAACCTTTGGGACAACTTACCCAGGGTCATGGTGGATTCTCCACCACTGACAATTTTTAAAATTGGATGTTTTTCTAAAAGATATGTTCTGTGAATTATTTTGGGGAAGTTCTGTGGTGTGTGTTATACAGGATGTCTGATTAGATAACCACAATGGTGCCTTCTGGCCTAGGAATCTACAACTCTATGAAAAAAGTGATCATATTTCTAGAAAATGCAAAAATAGCCAAACACAATCTAAATTCATTGCTCAAATTTGCATTGAAACCTACAAATTCTTTTATGAACGTTGTCTGTGTTGATTGCCAAAAAGGATATGTCTGGCCCACCAAAAAATTGATCATCTCATCAAGTACAATTTTTCCATAACATGCTGAAATTGTGGCAGCAAAGAAGTGTTAATTAAAAAGCCACTTGATTGTGTGAACTATATAGTCTGATGAAAACTTAACTTCTGCAGGCTTGATACAGATGGAAGGTAACATTTGTTCTTGATTTATCTGAAATGATGATACCGTATGTAACATTTTATCGTTTTGAAAAAATTTCTCTCGTTTGTACAGGAAGTTGCCCTTGTCCTTGCAGCTATGCTGGTATTTCTGTTGGCTTTCTACACTTTCTTTTATCTTAATCTATCAAGTGAAGTTGACCTTGATCTGGATCCAAATGAAAACTAGCAGATGCAATGTATCTATCCTATCATCAGATTCTCTTCAGGAAAAGCAACTACCTTGAACAACACTGCTTGTGAACACACAGTTCTAATGCATAATAATACTATGCAATATCTCAATCGCTCTTAAAATTCATATCTGCAGAACAGGCAAAGAAGACTCATGCAACACAAGCTGCTTAAGTTAAAACAAAAGCTGTACTATTATGAATTAAATGAATTGTTTACATTATTTGTTTCTCAGGCTGAGAACTCTGATGCCAAAAGTTTTTTGCATATTGTGTTGGTATTGAAAAGGGTAGATACTGACTTCTGGGTAGTCTGTCCTGACTTAAATCCATGAATCCAAACTTCCCAATAGTGAAATTAGGTTTCCTTTTTTTAAAATACAAAAGAAAAAACAAGTCCCCAAATAAAAGTTGCTTTACTGATTTGTATTTCCAGGGCATCTGCACCACCCTCAGTCTTGCACTCTCTCGCTCTTCACACATGGAGGAAGTCATAGGTAATTTCTCTTTTTAGAAACAATCTCCCACTTCCTGTAGGGCCTATTTTATATCCTAGATTCTATATGCACATGTATCTACAGTAATCTTTTTTCATTCCTTGCCAACTGCTCAGTGCACATGTGCTCTGTCAGAAATGGCACCTGGATGACAGAAGCTCGAACATTATTAACATATGCCTCTAAAACAGAGTTCCTTGCCTTTTGAGCTGTGTGAACTGGTATATGTAGAAAGTTCAGTTGATGTTGATTTTAATTAGTATACTGCTCTATTATTGATATAAAGTTGAAATTCTATTTTAATTATACTGTTCCTGCTAATTGCAATAGCAACTTGCTTCTCTCATTAGGAGGATGTGGTAAAAATTTGTGTTCCAGTTATACTATCTTTTCCCCATCAAACTAACGTAAGGGGTTATACCAGCTAACAAATCTTTTTCATGCATACTCCCCAAAACTGGAAGAGTCTTGACTCCCCAACATCTGTTAGAAACTCTGTTGGCAAATTAACCCTAATTTCTCTTATATAAAAGTCTTATAACTAAGGGATAAACCACTGAGTTCCCTTTGTTTAGTGACTGTTTTGGAAGTGTTCAGGTTAGACTTAGATTTGACATGAGGATATTGGAGGCAAAGAGAAACCAAAACATAACTAATAGTGTAGTATATAAGACTATGTTTATTTTAAATTGACCCACAGCCCTATTATCACCACTTAAAACCTGGTTCAGTAATTTAGATCAATATGGCTAATTTTTAGACCATTCAGTATTGATACCTATATACACTATGAGTCTCTAAGGATACACTTTTTATTCGGTTTGTGTAATACAGGACACATTTCATCTAGAAATGCAGAATACACCAGCATCTCCAACATATGTATGAAAAGGAAATATTATACTTATTTCTCATTCTCTAAATTGTGACTTTTCAAGTCACCAAATCCCCAAAATCATGCATTCTTAGTACTTGTAGTCCAGTAATATTATATATGCCACCAAATGTGTAGCAACATATAGCACTTGGAGTGAAGCCTTTTATGACACGTGGCATTCCTTTCAGTGTAGTAAAAGGCAATCACAAGCTGGCATTTTGGATGTGACATGCCTTTCACTTCACTGAGTGCCATACCACATGTCTCAAAATGCTGCAGTCCTCTCTTTCATTTTGCACGAGCAATTTCCATTTTCCATTAACTCACAGGATGCTGTAAGGATTATGTAGCTAATGTTTGTACAGCGCTTTGTATGAGACATGCAATAGAAGTGCTAAGTATTTTATATTGCCATATATATTGTGTTCTGAAACAGTTAAATGAAAAGAAGAATATTTTTAACTTAAAATAGTAACTTGAAGTTATTAGAACAAGAACATTTCCCATATTGTGTGAGTCACAAGTAAAAACCAAACTACATCTGTGGATTAATGAAATCTATGTATTGGTTTATGGACCAGAAGACCCCTAGACTAGAAAGTGTCACAAATCTCCATTATGTTCTCAAGTGCTGCATTTTGCATTCGGCTATTTTTCATTCAGGTGACAGACATAACTAAGTCACATGTAACTATAGAATATCTGAGGAGATTCATGCCCAGTGCACATGGGAATACATGGAGAATATTGCACTTGTGCTTTCAGTCCACTAGTTACAGACGGGTTTGTTAATAGCAGATGTCCCAGCTTTAGTCAAACTATCTGCCTGTTTTATTTTTTAATTTATAAACAGAAATGCATTAAACATAGGGCCTGAGTTGGGTCTTGCTTACACCTCTTTTCACGGACTCATTTGACTTCAGTGAAATTACTCCTCCTTACTCCTAATTACTCACACTAATGCGAGATCAAAATCTGGCCTGTGATTATGTCTCCCAGTATACCTTTTGGAGCATAGCAGGTATCCATTCCTGATATCTTTAAGTGAAGTTGCTTTTAGCACCTCAAATGCATGCTAGGTGTGCGCTCTCTCTCTCTCTCTTTCTCTAATGATGATACCTATGTATGTATCTGAGATCAGAACCAATCCCATAATTGTTTAGGTCATTTGTCTTTGTAACCATAGCTCATGGACTATTTTAATAATAAAATGAATTTTTAAACTTTGAACTTTTTTGAAAGCGCTTATTAAAGTTGAATCTATTGCATTGCTATTAAATGTACATTTGAAAGAACATTAAATTAGCTTAGATAACACAATATACAAGTTTGAGCAGTGCTACCAAAGAATGCACACTGTTTATAAGTTTTGGAGCAAACCAACTGATTCCTGCCCCTGGTTTAAATGTTGAAAATGTAACAAAGAGAGCTTCACTTTTGTTCTAATCCCTTCAAATACAGTACATTTTACAAATGGAAATGCTCTGTTTTGGTCCTGATCATATTAAACCGATAGAAAATACTGTAATAGTAATTGTATATGGCTTGCTACCAGTGCCACCTTGGACTTAACTCAATTCCATGGGGCAGCTACAAAATGAGGGAGTTCAACTCTGGGGATAGAGCAGACTCCAGTATTGCTGCAGCCCTCTGCTTATGGAGTGCATCTTTAAACTCCAGCCCAGGCTTCTAGCCAGCAGAAGCTGCTTAGGAGATGCACTGACTCAGAGCAGCTCCAGCCGGTCTAGGCTTGTCTGGCCATGCCCTCTTTTTTGGGCAGTGATGAATGGCTCTAGGTCCTGCAGAAGAATGAGGGTTGCTGCTCTGTTTCACCTCCCCACTTAGGTAGATGTTTTGCCTTTGGAGGGACTGTAGCTGCTAGCAATGATCCTGAGTAATACAGTTTGGTTCAGTAACTGTTTTTTCTTTGGCAAGTAAAAGCAGAATTTGGAACAATTTCAGGAGTACAACAGAAGCCTAAGAACTCCATAATGGTGGTTACAATGGTACAAATAGTACAGGATGTATACATTGCCACTTAGTTACTACCTGTATTTGTAGTAATCCATGAATGTGTTTTTATTGGAAATGAGGGATGCACTGTAATTATATCTCTAACAAGGGCCTCAGAGATGTATTTAAAATTTCATTGAAGGGTGCTTTATTTAAAGATCACTGAAGCTTGTTAACTAGGCATCATGTGATCCTGTGTATATCATAGCCCTATCAACTTATCCAATTAGCTGTAGCAATGATGACATATATAAGGTTATGCATTTACATCTAACTGAGAACATATGAGATAGTTCTTTTGTTTGCTTAGGTTTCCAGGGTAGTCCTCGACTCTGGATAATAATTGACTTGTCCACTTGATCATAGATTATATTTAAAAATAAATAATCATTTAAATGATCCTTTCTAGTGGGATAGGGCAGAAACTGAACTAAAAGGCCTATACTGGTTCAGTGAAATTTACTACTACTGAAGGGGTTCATCACTTAATTTAGGGCTAGATTATGTATGGTCCCTTTGCAAATGAGCAAGAAGCCTTTAGCAGCTCCCAGTGAGGAAGTACTCCATACTGTTCCAACATGGGCTTGTGCCTGTAAGGCACAATTGAGTCCTTATTTTTCAAGGTCAAGTGGAATGTGCTTAAAATCAACTTAGAATCCCAACAAACAGAATAATAAAGATTTTATGGCATTTAGAGTTTTATATAAACTTGCATAATAATCAGTGATTCCTATGACTAAGCAAATAACAATATGGGATGGCAATAAGTCTGCAGAAATATGGTGTTTGGACTGCTTCTGAGCATAGTAGATTATGCTTGCACTTGTAGAAATGAATCCATAAGATGAATAAACTGGCAAAGATTGTGTGTACAACATTGAGTTTGTTGACACCCTGGGAGAGGGGAACAGACTTGCATTTTTTGCAGCACTGTGCTTCTTCCCTTCATCCTACTTACTGCTTAGTTTGCCTTAGCACACCATGCTATATGTTTAGTACATATTTCCAAGAACAGAAAAGGATTTTTATACAGTATGTCAATGCATTTAATTGACAGCATCCTCTCTTGTTTTTTTAATGACAACCAAATTGGTGAAGAGACAGCCAAAATGTTAGGTACCAGTGTCTCTCAAACAGATGTCACACCATTATTTTTTAGCTCGTTTAGACGAATAAACATGTTAAACTGTGAAGTATTACATTTTAGATTTTTTCATTAAAAATAAGGACAATCTGTTTACTGTCCCTAATTGAGACAACAATCTTGGTGGTTGCCAATTTTGACAGTTGTAACAATGAACTATAGATGTTGGGACCAATCAAATAACTGGTAATAGTGAAGGATAGTTCATGTGAAAGGCTCCTTTTTCATGGATACTTGTTTCATGGATGTATTTTTTCTAACTTCTGGAAATATAATCATGTTATCGGTTTTGCATGATAAGCCCTCTGCAAAAAATCATTCAAGCAATAGATTTGTTTCTATGTCTTTTTATTAAATCACTCAAAATATGAATTACAGTTCATAGATGGGCCCAAATGACAAAATCCATATTTTACTCCAAACACTCACAAAGGAATGTTTGTTCAGAACCATTATAGAGATCAGCCAAGCATGGACTTTGGATCTGCTGAAGTTTGGGAAAATTTTGGAGGAGAACTTGGATCTGGACGAGGTTTGACGATCTCTGATAGAATGTAGGGATTTTAGAGCATAGAGGCATGAGGAGTGAGGACAATAGAAAATGTGATGATTGGCTGATGTAACCCTGGTGTCACAATCCCACTATGACAGAGAGAAGAAGAAAGGAGAACTGATGATCACTTTAAGTCTGATGTCAGAAATCTTTTTGGGAGGATTTTGGGGGTTTGGATGAAAGAGAGTGTGTGTGTGTGTGTGTGTGTCACTCTCCTGACTTTGATGCCTCATCTCTACAGAGCTTATCCCCCTGTCCTGAATTACAGCAGCCATGGGGTTTCTCTTGTGTATACCAGCTGCAAACAGGGACTGAAACGACAGCTGAGCATTGACATGGCACGGGGGCATCCTAGTCATGTTCCCTTTTCTCTGGATACACCCTTTTCCCTCTGTTACACTAACAGTAGAGAGGGGGAGTGGCATAAGAGCCCCTATGCTGGTTTACACCATCATATGATCACCTGTGCACAGAGTTGACCCTCCCTGCACCTGTTGTGCTGGGTTTAGAGCCAAATTCCACTGATTCATCTGAGGTTTTTTGGAAGGTAAAGAAGAGCAGAACACGGTTCATCCTACATGGAGAGAATCTTCTACCACCCTTCATTTGTGATTTGTCATCACAAATAGTTGGATGCTCTGATATTTGGGATGTGTGTTCAGATGGGCAAGATGCTAGAAAAAGGTTTTTCCTATTCAAATTTCAGCAATCATGACCAGCGCTTGTGTCTACACAGGTGTTTTTCTTCTTTAGTACCCGTGTGTGACAAGTTGTAAAAGCACTCCATCTTGTAAGGATAGGTTCATGCCTATCACCAGCCTCCTCTGGTGAGGGTTATGGAAGGGAAGGGAAAGCTGAAGCAATGGATGCTATCCTGAGGAGGAAAGTATCCTGTCTTCTCCCTGCCCTGCTGGTTGAAGCTGGAAAGGCCTCAGCTGGTTATACCCAGTAGTTTGAGATTATTTGTTCTGGTTTTTGTTTGTGTTTTGGAACTAAAGAGAGTCCTGAAGAAAGGAAAGTGAAGAGATCTGTAGCTGGGACTTTATATTTCCTTCCCTGGTGAGTCTGCACATCAGCCTACTGTTGTGAGAAATGCAATTTATTAAGATTCCTCTCAGGTTGTAATCTTAAAGGTCTCTAATTTGAACTAAGATGCTACCGTTTTTGACTTGAAGCAAGGCTGTTTGTAACAGTTGTCTCAAGAGTTCTCACCAGCTTAATGAGCTGGTAGCAGCTCATTTTAAAACGGCAGGCAATCATATGTGTCTTTATCTGTTCATTAATCATTGGTATTCTCAAGCTGCTCTGCTCCAGCAATTCTTTACCTTTGTGCCACTGTATCTGTCCTTCAAATGCTAGCAGTTTGTGATATACAAACAAAAGAACATGGGGGTTCCTCCAAATCTTTACTAAATTCAAGAATTAATTCAAACACAGGCAACTTTCTTAGGGCAGATTACTCAATTTTCAAAATGATTTATGTTTATTTTAGAAGGCGCAGCAATTTACAACCTGATCTACTCTTGTGAACATCTGACAATCTTGCTATATTCTTAAAGGTTTTGAGTACGATCTTAACTTTAAACATGAGTAACCTCATTGACTTCAAAATTTGGTTGTATTATTCATGAGAACACTTCACAAAATAACCATTGTCTGCTTTTAATTCATAGGAAATTTGCTTTGTTCTTAGATGATAGAATTTGGTCACCAGCTGGAAACTGAGGTTTACCTCTCCCTTCCCTCAAATTCCTCAAAAAAAATCCATTGCATCTGAAATTTGGCATTTATGATCTTTGCCAGAGGGGAATATTATACTCAAATTTGAGGTTGGCCTTAGAAGAGATATGGCACTACCAAAAGAGAAGTTGTTGTTCTCTTTTCAGAACCCTTTTTAATACTTTGCGTTAAGTATCCAAACTCCTCATGAGCAAAGTTTACCTTCTGCCTTCAGAGATTTTCAACCAGATAGCATGCGAGACTGGAAAGTCTGAAATACAACACAAAATAGAATTTGAATGTAGATTCTCTCTCTACTATACCACATCTGTGGCATATTCAGAATACATGGTGGATGGTATGTGATTATAAAAGCCATGTCTACACATTTGAGAGAGTTTGTACTACTCACTCATGGCTGTGGCCATCTAAGACTCATGCTGATAAAAACATTCTTTACCATACCATGTCATTAATATTAGTATTTATGAACACTCATGAGACACAGCTGTCACTTTATATAAATAACCAAAGGTGCCAAATCTGAAGCAGAAGATAACTTCCCTTCTGTGCACTTTAAGATGAAAAACAAATATATATAAGATATTGGCCTGACCAAGGGTGTTGGGATGAAAGAGTAATTCTCCAAGGAAGAGAGGATTTGGACAGTGTGTAACATGTACAATTAAGAAAACAATATGAATATTAAGGGCAAGATCTTCCATGTTGTTACATGCCTGCTAAGGGATGTAAAGAGGCATAGATGTCCCTCCTTCCCCTATATTGTATATGTGTGCTACTGCTTACACTGCAAAGAGGGAGAGAGCAGCGTCCATTCCCTTCCTGCACAGCTCAGTGGAGAGTGTGTGACCAGGGTTTGGGATGGAGTGTGGAACCTTGTGAATGGACCAGTGCACCTGAACCAGCATGGAATGGGAACTAATCTGCTACTGGCATAGCCCAGTAGAAGATTACTTTCCTCTGGAGTTAGGGGGGAACCAGGATATTAATTGTGACCTTCAGAACTATCTGCCCTGGCACTAGCGCAGAAGCTCTGTGCCTCACTCAGCAGATTCATAAATCATATTCATAAATGATTCAGTATTTCCCAGAAATTGAAAAAACTAAAAAATCACTATTGCATTCTTATTTAGTTAGATATTTAAAATGTGCCTGTCAAAACTCAAAGCACACGTGCAATAAGGTAAATACAAATGGTACAAAGCAATACAGACTAATGGAAAAAATTAGGCTGCCCTTCAATTGCTCAGTCAATCCACCCAATGAAGCTATCAACACTCAGCTGAACTATAGACCAGACCTGTAGGTCCCGTTCTGCCCTTCCCTCTCACCACTCTAAAAAGCCTGAAAGAACAATTCTATCTAGACTATCAATCAGCATTTATATAGCACATATCACCATAGCATTAGGTGATGTACAAGGATGAAAAGTACAGTAACATCTGCCTAGGGGAGAATGGTCTCCAAGGCTTCATTTTACTCTGCATATAATCTGCGCTTCACAGTTTTCCTAGAAAGTGGCACTTTAAAAGTTTCCTCTATTTTTTGACAGTTTCTACCAGTTGGAGAGAGCTCTCATACACTTAAAACGAGGAGTAGTGTGGAGAGTGATAAACGCTTCCAAGATGGAAAACAAACCATTTAAAGTAAGATTGCTGTATGTGAGCCCTGTTTAACAAGAGACAGAAGTACTGGCTCAGATTCTGTGGCAAGGGGTTCCCAGTGTCAGAGCAGAAGCCCAAGGCTTTTGTGCTGACAGATCTTGATGGATCCGCAGGGGTTGGAGACAGATGTACTGCTAGATGGATGGTGGTGCTCCGATACAGGACAATGTGACGTATTTCGTACAGTGTGTCGTGTAGTGTGATTGCCTTCTGCTTGTTGCTTTGTTCCCAGCCACCAGGTAGCTTTGGCAAAAGGAAGGCAGATTATGTGAATCCTTCTTGCAGGTACATAGCCTCTCCATGGTCAAGACTCTCGCTTCCCATGGCACCAGCTGGAAACTGACTGCAGCTTCAGGCTAAATGTGCAAGAGATCTCAGAGCACCATGGGCCCCAGAGGTAGAGCGTGCAGACCCATGGGCCTGTGAATATGCCCTGGCACTCACCTACTATGCCCCAGATAAGGGTAAATAGTCCCAACCATGGGTTAAATGGTGACGGTGGCTATCCTTCAGAGCAAAGATGTACAACTTCTCAAAGTGGCATATTAGCCCCTACCTATGGGTTAAATAGCTGCATCCTAACCGGCTGCTTTTTGCAGTTTTTCGTACCAATTGGGCATTTGTCTGGCCAGGATGAGAGAGTGGGATTGGCTGATGCACAATCCCTCTCACTTAATTCCACTTAATAATCAAGTAGTCAGTTTGTCTCACAAGTCTCAAGTCCTGAAGCAATGGGGGAGTGGCAATGGGGGCAGACAGAGGATACTGTTGGGAATGCCCGGTTGCAAACCTGCATGCATGGTGGTGTGGACATGATGGTCGCTTCTCATAGACACTGGAGAAGCTGCATCATTTGTATCTTGCCCATGCATCAGAGCAGCCCTTTTTAGGGACAGCCCTGCTCTCCCCAATCTGAGGAAAGGGGAGAAAAGGATCCCTAAGCAATGCCTGCTCCATTTCCTGCCCTGACAGCTTACCGTGGCTGGTTGATCATCCAACTCTGCAGTCAAAATACAACGAATGTGAAGTATATAAAACACACCATCAATACTGCCTCGTGGAATGTCCAGACGCTTCTGCACACTGATACCTGAGCATGGAGGATGATTGCCATTATTGCCTGAGAACTGAACAAATATGAGATTGACATCACTGCTCTCAGTGAAACTCGCTTCGCGATGAGTCTCAGTTTGAAGAGGTTGGTGCCGGATATATCTGCTGTTGAATCGGTTTGACTGCTGCCAAAAGGCACCAGTCAGGTGTTAGTTTTGCCATTTGAACATCCATTTCACAGGAGCTGGATTCTCTACCAAAAGGCATCACTGACTTATGGTTCTGCATATTGGTCTGTCCAGTGGAAGATGTGTTATGCTCATTAGTGCATATGCTCTCACTGTGCCAAACCCCATAGAAACAAAGGAAAGATTCTATGATGACCTAAAAAGCATCATTAGATCAATTCCACTCAATGACAAACATAATCCTGGGAGATTTTAATGCCAGAGTCAGCTGTAATTATACAGTCTGGAAGAATGTCATTGGCCACCATGGCATTGGCAGTGAAAATTCCAATGGTACTCTTTTTCTTTCCACCTGTGCTGCCAATGGATTGGTCATTACCAATACTGTATTCCAGCAAGCAAACAGATTTAAAACAACATAGATACAGCCTCATTCCCGCCACCAGCATTTGATAGTTTTTGTCATAATGTCCGATTGTGATCTGCGGGATGTGAACCTGACCAGGCTGATGAGAGGTACTGACTGTTGATCTGACCATAGACTGGTGTGGAGCAAAATGTAGCTAGCCATCTGTTCCAAGATGCATCAGTAGGGAGCCAAAACCATAAATAAACTTAACGCCCAGAAGCTCCTGCTCTTAGATAAACAAAAAGAACTGCGCAAATGATTTCAGAGGCTTTTCCATCCTCAGACAATCCTGTAATGGATGTTGAGGCTGAGTGGAGCCAGCTTCACGATATAACCCTCAGTTCTTCCAGTTACATGCTAGGGTTTAGCACAAGGAAACATCAAGATTGGTTTGATGAAAAGGCCTCAGAAATAATGCATGTACTTGACTCGCTGCATGTGGTATATCTCTTCTTCAGCTATCCCTCGATGCGAGGATGATGTCTGCCAAGGGGGTTCATTGGTGGGTTTTTAAGTGTTGGAGGAGCCCAATTCGTGCCCTGCAGATTTTCCCACAGACGTGACAGGTGTAATCTTGGAGGAAACATAGTTTTTGGCTGGACTGTTGTGCCCCTCCTTTCCCCCTTTGTCGCTTCTCTGTCTCATAAGCTCGTCTGTTCTCCTCAAAGTGATCTGTGGCTTGGTGTATGGTGTGGCGCGACAGTGTTCTGTTCCGTGCCATTTCTCCCAGTTTGTTGGGTTGATGACTCCCTTTTTAATGTGTACTTTCAGTATGTATTTGAAGCACTTCTGCTGCCCTCCACAAGCCCTTCTTCCCTGACTTAACTGAGAGAAGAGTACTTGCTTCGGGAGGTGAGTTTCAGGCATACGTACACAGTGGCCAGCCCAGTAGAATTGGTGTTTCATGACCTGCGCTTCTATACTGCTGATGTTGGCTGCAGAGAGAACACTGATGTTAGTACATCATTTTTCCCAGCTGATCCTGAGAATCCTCCTGAGGCAGCGCTGCTGGAACCATTCCAGCTGCTTGAGATGTCGTCTGTAGGTTACCCAGGTCTCTCACCTATAGAGAAGAGTGAGGATGACAACTGCCTTGTAAACCAAGATCTTGGTAAAGACTCGTTTGAGTAGTCTTCTTAAGGTTGTGCTGGCACAGCGGATCCTGTATTTAATTTCTGTGTTAATGCTGGCTGTTTGGGAGAGGTGGCTGCCAAGGTATGGAAAATGGGCCACATTTTCAACGGGTTCTCCACTGATAGTGATTTGTGGAGTATGAAGAGTAGTTTGTGCAGGTGAGGGCTGGTAGAGTACCTTGGTTTTCCCGATGTTGAGAGAGAGATCCAGGCTGTGATAGGCATCTGCAAAAAGATTTAGGGTGCTTTGCAGGTCGGCCTCTGTGTGTGCAAGAATGACGCAGTCATCTGCATACTGAAAGTCAGTGATGCCCGTTCTCTTGATCTTAGATTTTGTTTTGAGACGTTGGAGATTGAGGAATTGGCCATCCATACAATACTCAATCCAGATTCCATCAGGAAGGTGGTCATGGATGAGAATCAGGATCACGGCAAGGTAAATGGAGAAGAGTGTTGGAGCAATGACACAGCCCTGCTTGACGCCAGTGTGAATGATGAATGGTTCGGTCTCTGAGCTGTTGCACAGTATGGTGGCAGTCAGCACATCATGGAGTAGTCTGATGATAGAAATGAATTTCTGTGGACAGCCAAACCTATACAGCACCTTCCATAGGGCAGCATGACTGATAGAGTCAAAGGACTTGGTTAGGTCGATGAATGCCATGAACAGTCCCTGGTGTTGCTCTCTGTATTTCTCCTGAATCCATCGTGCCATGAAGATCATGTCAGTTGTGCCTCAGGGAGGAGTTCCTCAGCAAGGGGGAGGAGGTGGTTTAGTAGGATCCAGGCAAGGATCTTCCCTGCGATGGAGAGGAGGGCAATACCTCTGTAGTTCCCGCACAAAGATTTGTCCCCTTTCTTGAATATTGTAACCATGTTGGTGTTCTTGAAGTTAGGTGGAATTTCTTCGCAGGTCCAGATATTGTTGAGGCGTTGGCAAAGTTTGTGCTGGAGCATTGTTCCACCAGCTTTAAAAACTCAGCTGGGATGCCATCTGGGCTGGGTGCCTTTTGATTTTTTTGTCTGGGTTATGGCATGCTGGACTTCCTCAGAAGATGGGGGATCAGCAAGGTGTTCCATTGCTGAACGTTGTGGAATAGACTCGATGGTGTCTTCAAAGACCGTGGCTCTCAGCTCCTTCGATCGTTGTTTAATGGCTGCATTGTTCTTGAGGAGGGTGGAGCCATCCTGGAAATGTAAAGGGGTTGAGCCTTTGGAGCTTGGCCCATATGTAGATTTATTTCTTGAAAGAAGCTTCTCATGTCATCCTGGTCTATGAAACCCTGGCTCTCAGAGGCCTTCTCTTGCCACCACTTGTTTTTGATGGCACATAGCCTCCTTTGGACTTCGGCTTTGAGCCGGTGTTAAGCTTCATGTTTTTGTTGGTTAGAGGAATCATTTTGCCAGTTACAGAATGCATTTTTCTGTTGAATTAATGCTAGGATTTCCTCGTTGTTTTCGTCAAACCAGTCTTGGTGCCAATGAGTGGAATATCCTATGGTTTCAGCACATGCACTGTGAATGGTATTTTTAAGTTGATCCCAGTACTCTTGAATGTCAATGATGTTATCAGGCAAGTTAGAGAGTTTCTCAGACAAGTGCTGGCTGGTGGAATGTCTCGCAGCTGGCTTGGTCTTGAAGTGCAGAAAGTTACTCTCTGATGGACTGCAATCTTGTCATGGTGAAGAGGCTTGCATGGGCTAAAGACCCTCAGAGCTACATCGTGCGGAGCTTTCATACTCCAGGTAGGGTCCCCCTTGGTGAGCAGGTCTAAGGTGAGGCTCTTGACTAATCGCCGTCCAAACTTCACAAGACCCCATGGTGGATCAGGCGCATATAGAGGACCTTCTAGTACTCTGCGACTGTGAAGATGAGAGCTGCAGCAGGAGGGAGGCCCCTGGTTGTCTTGGATCTCCTTGCCATTGGGTCAGGGTTTTCCTCCTGTCAAGTCTGGTGTGGTTACTGCCTGTGCACTGGTTTCCCCATGTTAAAAGATTTCACATGCAGGCCTCTGCCAAAGGGCTCACACCCACACAAAGCCCTGCAGCGACAGACGAGTGGCGAGGAAGACAGGAGACGTGATCTCTGGGAGTCTTTAGTCACAAATCTGCATGCAGGTGACAGCCATGTGAAGGTCGTCTTGTGCTTGGATGAGACAGAAGTGTATTTCGGCAGCAGCAGCTGTGACTGAGCAGGCATTTTTAGGATCCCCTCAGCTCACCCCAAATGAGGAGGGGGCTAGAAAAGGTGCCCCAAACATAGACTGTCTCACACTTTTCTGACTGAATGGCCACATCCAGTGGGATCACTCAACTCTGCGGCTGAAACAAGAGATATAAGACAATGAATTTCGTCACCTGGAATGTCCACACCCTTATGGACTCTCAGCACAGTTAATGCCCAGAAAGAAGAACTGCCATAATTACCAGAGAACTGGCAAGACTCAACATTGACATTAGCAACAGAGAGTCCTGTGGCACCTTAAAGACTAACAGATGTATTGGAGCATAAGCTTTCGTGGGTCAGAGCCCAAGATTACGCCGATGTCCATATAACACGAGCCATGAGAGGTACAGATCACTGTTGGACAGACCACTGATTAGTAAGATCAATCATGTACCTGCAGCTCGTTCCACCACACCACAAACACCCAAACACTAAGCAAAAGCTGTACAATGTCAAAGCACTTCAAGACCATGTGGACCACCAAGAAAGCTGCCTATCACAGCTTTAAGCACTCTTACCATTCTTAGCTGTGTATAAAGAAAGATAATTGGTGGAAGAACACAGCAGAAAATATCCAACAGGCTGCAGACCAGAAAGACCTTAAAGCTTTAATGATCAATTGAAAATGGTTTTTGGTCCTGTATCTGATGGTAGAGTTCCCATCCATCGTGTAGGTGGCAGTATACTACACACAGACAAGAAAAACCATCGTCAATTGTTGTACTGAATACTTTAACAGTCTATTCAATCATCCATCTGCAGTTCTGGAAGCTGCTATCAACAATATACCACCGTTCTCAATACACAAAGAACGCACTAAGCCGCCAATTCTTGAGACAGAAGCTGCCATCAAACATTTGTCACAAGGACCTGGATTAGACAGACTACCACCAGAAGTCTATAAACATAGTGATTATCACATGTTTTAAATGCTCACCTGGCTCTTCAGCATCATCTGAGAGCAGGAGACCATGCCTCAACAAGGATGCCTCAGTTGTCCATATAAACAAATGCAAAGGTGATCGAGCAGTCTGTGACAACCATTGTGGTATCTTGCTTCTTTCCATTGCTGGGAAGATTTTGGCATATCTTGCTCAATAGATTCTCCACCATCACTGATAACATCATCTCAGAGAGTTAGTGTGGCTTTCATGTTGGATGTGGAACAGTGAATATAATTTTTGCTGCTCACCAAATACAGAAAAAGTGCTGGGAACATAACCATGACCTCTGTATGGTGTTAGTAGACTTGACAAAGACCTTTGACACTGTTGGTCGCGAGGCTAGATCTTGCACAAAGTTGGGTACCTGCACAAATTCATCACCACTGTACGCTCATTTCATGCTGTAACGCTGGAAAATGGAGCTTCATCAGAGCTTTTCTTAGCCCTGCTTAATGCCATTTATGACAATGTGCTCGCACCTACATTATTTCCCATTCTCTTTGGTGCTACGCTGCTAGATTATTTCAAAAGACTGACTGGGGTGTTTACATGCAATTCCACACAGATGGCAGCATCTTCATGCTCGCACTACTGCGATCGACTTGTTTGTCAGTCAGTTCCTCTTCATTGGGGGTACCTCAGCAAGCTATAATGCACTTGTAGCATATACCATCAAAGACATGCAGCATCTAATCGACGGCTTTTCTAGATCGGCCAAAGCAATTTGGACTCTCAGTCTCTTGAAAACCAAAGTGCTTTACCAGCCTGCTCCAGGAAAAATGTATTCTCCCTCCAAAATTGCAATTGATGACACACTGCTTAATGCAGTAGAAAAAATTTGCAGTCTTTGTAGCACTCTGTCTAATAATGCCATGATTGATGATGAAATCACATAGCCCATTTCTAAAGCCAGTTCTTTCTATGGTCAACTTTGTCACTACCTGTGGAGTATGAGAGGTATTTGGCTTCACACCAAGATTAGTCTCTGTCTTGCAATCATGTTAAGCATCCTTCTCTATGGCTGTGAAACATGGACACTCTGTAGCAGGCACTTTAAGCAACTAGAGTGTTTTTACCTGTGCTGTCTGCATCTCCTCTGTAACATCAAGTGGTCGGACAGGATACCAAACATCAAATTCCTAGACTGGTGTTGCATGACTAGTGTTGAATCAATAATCATACAAGCGCATCTTCACCGGGCTGGTCACCTTGTACATATGGACTCCCCAAAGCTGTATTTCATGGACAGTTGAAAATGGGAGCATATAGATTGGGAGGCCAATACAAACAATAAAAGGAAACTCTCAAAGCTCACCTAAAAGTGGGTCAAATCAACCCAAACACATGGGAAGCTGATGCTGATAGATCATGATGATGGCAGACCTGTTGGTTTGCACGTAAAGACATTGAGAATAGAAGAGCAGAAAAAGCCAAAGAAAAGTGTGAGTGAAGAAAGCAGGCAGTGGCAAAAACATGCGGCCACATCTGCCTGACATGAGGACACATCTGCTGGTCCCTCATTGGTTTACATTTGCACAAGAAGATGCACTGAAACAAACTGATTTTCATACATTGACCACGACAGGAGACTCCAACAACTGCTGGATACCACCCCGTATGCATCCTCCCTGCAATGGAATGATGCCAAGACTATTCTGTGAGGGAATCCTCGTGACATTTTTCCTCTCCATGGCTACTCCTTAGAAATGTTTTTACATGAAAAGGTGACCAGTCTCTGGTATTATGGGAACTGTGTATGCTGAGCTACACCTACCATGATATAACACTGAGAGTTCATTTGTGAATGTTACCACATCTCTGCAAAATATAATGGCATATGGTATATAGCCAAAAGGTTTAGAACATGTAACAGGAAACCCCAGTTAGCTACACCTATCTATCGGAGCATAAGAGGTAAAGCAACATTTCAACTAGAAACAATTTAATTCTGTTCAAGAACTAGTGGAGGAACCAACTCTGATGGGGGTTGGGGATACTGTAATGTGTACTAATGATAGGGTGACCAGATGTCCCGATTTTATAGGGACAATCCCGATTTTTTGGTCTTTTTCTTCTATTGGCTCCTATTACCCCCACCCCCTGTCCTGATTTTTCATACTTGCTGTCTGGTTACCCTAACTAATGATGTCTTCTTCCTTTCATTGTCTGTCAGTGGTAGAACAACACATTGTTCCACACAGCTAACATGAACATTTTAATGAAACAAAACAGTATTGCAAAACTCTAGGATTCCCTACTATCCTGGTGTTTAGGGCTGTAGAAACAAGGAGTTAGGTTCATTAAATTATAGCTTGCAGAGGTACCCCACTATTATGTTCCCTCCCAGCCAAATATTAAACCCAGATCTATAAGCAGCACTTTCATGCCCTGCCAAGATCTCCTGCATATCAGAACTCTAAAGGAATACAGGGAATCTCACATGCATGGGACCTTTTGTCATACATCTCTTCTCTTGCAAGGTAAAATTGAGCTTACTGTTGGTTGACACCGAAGTCAGAAGGCTAATGAGAATAGTTACAGCATGCAGCAACTGAAAATGGAAATATTCAAATCAGGGGCGGCCCGTCTATATAGGCAAACTAGACGGTCACCTAGGGTGCCAAGTTAAATGGGGCGCCAAATTCGAAGAAAAAAATCAAATGAAAAAAATGAAAAAGATGAAAAATACAAATAAAATAACGAAGATGTCATTATTTCAATTCCTGTGCGCGTACGGAGGGAATATTAATTATAATTCATTTCTCTACATTTCTGAGAATTTATTAATATGTCAAATATTTTATTTACTGCAAAACAAAATATTTTAGCAATTTTTTTTTTTTCAATTTCTGACATAGGGTCAAGATGATCCACTCCGCAATTTTGATAAGCTATAACTCAGCCACAGTGAAACACATCTGCCAGCGGCAAGAACTGCAATGCTAGTGACACCTAACTTGAATATAGATCAAAGTTGCATAGCCGGAAATTCATGTAGAGTGGAGATATTGCGAATTGATACACGTCAAACGGTCATTTTAACACACAGGTCGCAGGTAGATGGTTAAGAATTGAGCTAATACTGTGTAAAATTGTGTTTTTTGGTGCCAAGGAATAAAGAATAACATCTTTCACCATTATAAATCCAAAATGTGAGTATCTTTAAGCGTTATTAAACCTTAGTGTTATTATCGGGCTGTATAATTATGAACTTTTCTTTGTTATAACTGGTTCACATGTAATAAATAAGGTCCATAAAAGAAAAGTAACAGCGTTAATGCTTAATAGACTACAAAAGTGATGACGTCACACTCCAAGCGGGTAACCATGAGGAAGGGGATTACTTTCCGAACAACTGGTGTCGGGTTATAACGTCAAAAAAGGTTATTTTGTTTCTGTGTAAACACTGTAACTAACTGTTTTAATAGGCAAGTGAGTGTATGTTACTAATCATTGAACCTTTAAGCAGTGAAAAGACGTGTTGGGATGGCTGCAATGTGGTTTAAATCGCCAGCCATGTGGTGGGTGTGTCAGTCATCCTTAACGCTATAATGCTTGCTGTCGGGAGCACAGTACATAACAATATTCAGATGCCCCATGGCAGAAAGCAGAAAAAGAAAACCCTCAGGAGCTGAGTATTGTAAACGAAAGGCTGAGAAGGAAAAGGAACAAGCAAAACAGCAGGGATCCTTCCTGAAATATCTTCTCCTTAATCCAAATAAAGATGGAAGCAGTTCACAACATCCAGATGAAGGAATTTTACTTGAAGAGGAGGTTAGCTCACATCCACACGGAAGCAGTTTGCAACATCAAGATGAAGGTATATTACTTTGAGATGAGGGTAGCTCACATCCACAAAAAAGCAGTTTGGAAACTCAAGATGATGGAAACTTACTTCTAGATGAAGGCAGCTCACAGCATCAGACTGATATGGAAGTGGAGAAAATGTATTCACCTTCAGAGACACATGCAGAAATTGAAGTAAATTAAGTAGAAGGAAGAAAGGACGAGGAAGTTACAAACAAGTTACAGTATAGAGACCCAGCTTCATGGCCCAGATGTGATGACAGCGTGCGGCAAATTCTTGTGGAACATGGACCTGAACAAGTTCATGAATTTCCCTTCCCTAAGGATGGAAATAAAAGAAAATTTTCTGCTCAGCATTACAAGAGGAAACTCATTAATGGGGAAGAAAATCGTTGAAACTGGTTACAATATTCAGTGTCGAAGAACTCTGTGTTTTGCTTTTGCTGTTAGTTGTTTAGAAATCAAGCAATTGATACATCACTTACTGAAAATGGTTTGAAGGACTGGAAAAACATATCTTCAATTCTCTCTTCACATGAAAGAAGTACAGAACATTTGGAATATTTTCAAAATTGGAAAGAACTTGAATTATGATTGAAAAAAGGAAAAACTATCGATGAAGAAAATGTATGTGTGATCAAGGAAAAAGAAGAATATTGGCTACAAATATTAGAGCGTCTGAGGTTGCTTTAGTGAGAGTTCTCGGTGGGCAAAATTTAGCTTTCCGTGGCCGCAGTAGAAATGAAAAATTATACAGTCCAGATAATGGAAACTTTTTAAAATTTCTTGAATACCTAGATTTGTTTGATCCAGTCATGAAGGATCATCTATGTAAAATAACTCATCATGAAACACAGGTTCATTACTTAGGAAAAAATATGCAGAATTAACTGATTCAAATCCTAGCAAATGCCATTAAAAAGAAAATTGTAGAAGCTGCCCATTCTGCAAAATACTTTTCAATAATACTGGACTGAACACCAGATGTGAGTCATGTTGAACAAATGACGACGATCATTCATTTTGTGGATATGGAAAAGTCTGAAGATGAAGATAATGTTGAAGTGCTCATAAAGGAACATTTTTGGGGTTTCATACACTGAAGGAGACGACTGGAGCATTTATGACTGAAACTATTCTACAAGAGCTTGAAACAATGTAATTATCTGTTGAAAACTTACGNAACTATCGATGAAGAAAATGTATGTGTGATCAAGGAAAAAGAAGAATATTGGCTACAAATATTAGCGCGTCTGAGGTTGCTTTAGTGAGAGTTCTCGGTGGGCAAAATTTAGCTTTCCGTGGCCGCAGTAGAAATGAAAAATTATACAGTCCAGATAATGGAAACTTTTTAAAATTTCTTGAATACCTAGATTTGTTTGATCCAGTCATGAAGGATCATCTATGTAAAATAACTCATCATGAAACACAGGTTCATTACTTAGGAAAAAATATGCAGAATTAACTGATTCAAATCCTAGCAAATGCCATTAAAAAGAAAATTGTAGAAGCTGCCCATTCTGCAAAATACTTTTCAATAATACTGGACTGAACACCAGATGTGAGTCATGTTGAACAAATGACGACGATCATTCATTTTGTGGATATGGAAAAGTCTGAAGATGAAGATAATGTTGAAGTGCTCATAAAGGAACATTTTTGGGGTTTCATACACTGAAGGAGACGACTGGAGCATTTATGACTGAAACTATTCTACAAGAGCTTGAAACAATGTAATTATCTGTTGAAAACTTACATGGCCAAGGCTATGATAATGGGAGTAATATGAAAGGTAAAGACAATGGTGTGCAAAGGAGAATGATGGAAATCAATCCTAGGGCCTTTTTCATTCCTTGCAGTGTGCATTCTCTGAATTTGATTGTCAATGATGCTGCTAGATGCTGTTTGGAGGCAAGCAGTTTCTTTGACCTAGTGCAATGTGTTTATGTGTTTTTCTCAGGCTCAACACGCCGTTGGGAGACTCTGACTCGCCAGGTGAATTCTCTAACTGTGAAACCACTTAGTCGGACAAGATGGGAGAATCGCATCGATACTTTGAAGCCTCTTCACTATGAACTTGGAAACATTTATGATGCCCTAATTGAAATTTCTGATGATACTACCTTTACTGGATCATCTGGCAATACGGCGTGTTCAGATGCAGAAGCTCTTGCAAATGGCCCTTCCAAGTTCAAATTTGTGACTTCACTCATTTTGTGGTATAATATCCTTTTTGAGATTAACCTCACTAGTAAGCAGCTTCAGGAAAAGAACTTGAACATACATTCTGCTATTCAAAAACTGCAGCAAACTAAAAATGTTCTGGAGGAATTCAGAAGTGATGAAGGGTTCAAAAGAACACTGGTAGATTCTCTCAAGCTTGCTGAAGAAACAGACTTTCCAACAGAATTTGAACCAGAGCCAGTTCGCATTCAGCAAAAGAAACAGCAGTTTTCGTATGAAGTACGAGACACACCCATTCAGAACCCAAAACAAAGGTTCAAAGTGAATTTCTACTTCGCAGTCCTTGATACAGACGCTCCCCGACTTATGCAAGCATTCCATTCCGGAACGCCTTGTGTAAGTCGAATTTTGTGTAAGTCGGGGACGTATACCCGACAATTACACACACACAAAAAAAAGCTTACGGAACTTATGGAAATTTTTCCGTAAGTGCGGTTTTGCATAAGTCGGGTTTGCGTAACCCGGGGAGCGTCTGTACTGCTAGTCACTCGGTTGACGAAAGATTTCAACAGATGCAGCAGCTAGAGTCAGTATTTGGCTTTCTATATGATATCCACAGCTTGCAAAAGAAAACAGCAAAACAGATAAGAGAATTTTGTATAAAACTGGAGTCGGCATTGACTCATGAAAATTCAAAAGACATTGATGCTACAGATTTGTGTAGTGAGCTTCAGGCTTTTTCAAGATGACTTAAGAAACATTCCACTCCTGAAGAAGTACTGAAGTTTGTTTGTGAAAATAAACTCACAGACAGTTTTGCAAAAAATTTGATAGCTCTACGCATTCTTTTAACTTTGCCAGTTTCCGTAGCTAATGGGGAACGTAGCTTCTCAAAGTTAAAATTAATAAAAACATATCTGCATTCAACAATGGTGCAAGAGAGACTTGTTGGACTTGCCACAATGTCAATAGAGCATGAAATAGCTGGAAAACTGGATCTAAAAGAACTAGTGACTGAATTGTCAAAACTTAAAGCAAGAAAAGTCATATTTTAAGAGCACAGAATGTTTTTTATTCTGAGTGTTTTGTAAATACAGGTTAAAGTTCATTGAAGAGTTTTCTTATTTCTTTCTATATTGGAAATTGCAGTTAAAGCAGGATAGCATAATGGATGACTTTGGATTTGTAATAAAAATTATAATAAACATTTTTAATTCATTTTTATTTGAAATCAGACTAAAATATCATCTAGCTGTCGTGTACAAATCTGAAAATGTCATGTCTCTATTTTATCTGATCTCAGAAACATTGGTTGGACAGACGGACGGACAAAC